>QEPC01003426.1:331988-345182 GCA_003113815.1 Sphenodon punctatus
GGCATATATTCAATACAATTCCAATCAGAATTGGACAAAATATTAAAAATAAAATAAATTAAAAACCAGTGTGTACGTACAAAATGGCCACCAGGGCGGATTGCACATGTGCAAATCGACTGCCCACATCCAAAATGACGCCAGTACTGCTGCCACCAATTTGACTAAGGGGGTGACCATTTTGTGTGTTATGTGTGCGTGTATATAGATATAGATATCTCCAATCAGAATTCTGATAAAAAATCAAATATTTCCAATGAGAATTCCAATAAAAAAATCAAATAGTGATTCTGTTTTCGCAGAAATTTCTCAAAAAATGGAATAGCTATTTTGAATCAGGCCTATTATGTTACTAAACACACATGTCCAGTGTGTCAAACCTAATAAATGGCCATCTGTTTCTGTACTAGATTTTGTTTTGTTTTTTTCCTGTTGTCACACACCACTTCCCTTCCCATCATACATTTTGCTAGCAGCAATTGACAGCTTTCCCCATCTATCTCAGGGAACGTATGCCATGCGGCTCTGCTCATTCATTCCTCCATGCTCCTGAGTTTAATGCTCCCCACCTGGCTCACCCCACCTTTCCAGACCATCCACCTTACTGTCCCATCCCAAGAGTGGAGCAACCGCCCCAGGATTCCCCAGGGAGCTTGTTCTGTGTGGTGGCTTATTTCTTCATGGAATTGCTGTTCCATGGAATGCCCTTCACATCTCAATGGCCCTGAAGGATCACCTATACATATGCAAAAGCTCAACCCTAATAAACGGTCCACACGTACATGTTTCATGGTTAACCAGGACTAGCCTGCATGACATTCTGACATCTAAGGAAAAATCACCATGCGTGACATGTTTAAGAACACGCGTTCATGGACAAGGACAACTTTATAAAACAACCATATCAACACTGATTGGTGGGGGTTATTATGGTGTTTGTTAACACACTTTGCCCTTTGACGTCGTGGAAAAAGAAGGAAGCCACTGATGGGGCTGAATGTTTGGGATGGGAAATAACATTGCCAGAACTCTGTGCAATAAACACATTCTTGGTTGCTGTGCTGTGAAAGTATGATGGAGCCCAGAGAGAGAAGTATCAAGACAGATGAGTTTTTGCTCGCTAGTATATACATGTTGTGTATTTTTTTATATATATGTAGATGTAGATGTAGGTGCGTGTGTGTGTGTGTGTGTGTGTGTGTGTATAAATATATTTGTTGTATATTGTGTATATATATAAACAAAAAAGTTAAAAACATTAAAATACATACAATAAAAACACCTTCCTCTCAAACCCCCAACCAACCCCCATCCCTGCCTGCCAAATGCTTTTCCAAATAAAAAAGTTATGCAACGCCTCAGGAAGACAGCCAGGCTTGGGCTCAAACATGTGGAAGGGAGTTCCACAACATGGAGGCAGTGACCAAGAATGCTCTCCCATGCACCCCTGCCCCACGGACAAGGATAATGCAGAACCCAGGTGACTGTAGGGGCCGCAAAGGGACATGGTAAGATAGGCAGTGTTTCAGATATATGGAACCCAGACTGCTTAGGGCTTTAAAGGTCAAAACCAGCAGCTTGAATTGTGCCCAGAATGCTATAGGCAGCCAGTGCAGACTTTGGAGCACTGGTGTAATGTGCTCCCGGAAACTCGTCCCTGAAAGGAGATGAGCCACCACAATCTGAACCAGTGGCAGCTTCTGAACGGTCACCAAGGGCAGCCCCATGTAGAGCGCTTTGCAGTAATCTAGCCTCAAGGTGATGAAAACATGAATGACAGTGGCCAGATCTGAGTCAGAAAGAAAAGACCTCGACTTCTTCACCAGATGGTGGTGGTGAAAAGCGCTTCTGGCCACCGCTGCCACCTAATAATCCAGGTGCAGTGTGGGATGCAAAAGTACTCCGAGGCTGCAAACCTGAATGACTAGAGGGGGCTGGTCCCCATCAATGACAGATGCCCCAATCCCCTCCAAGTCACAAGACTGGCCAACTATCATAACTTTCGTCTTGTCAGGATTCAGCCTCAATTGACTCCAGTACCTGACAGCAGCCAGGCATTGGGTAAGCACCAAGACTTCAGGATCTGGGTCAGATGAAAAAGAGAGGTAGAGCTGAGTGTTGTCAGCATATTGATGACACCTCCCCCCAAACCTCTGAATGACCTCACCCAGCAGCCTCAGCTACACATTGAACAAGAGGAGAGACAGAATAGAATCCTGTATGACACCACAGGGAAGACCCCGAGGAGACGATGAGCAATCACCCATCATCACTCGCTGGGACCTCCCTGTCAGGAAAGTGCAGAACCACTCAAGAGCAAACCTATACTTCAATATATCAATCAAAAAGACACTGAGTGGGGGAGAATAATCAGCATAGTTGAGGGTCCATTGACTTCTTCCTGGGCCTTGTTATTTATTATTAGTAGTATATTTTAAATTATTATTATTATTTTTAACTCACCCTTCTCCAAGGACTCAGGGCAGCTTACAACCTCAAAAAATATAAAATACAATAAAATTCATTAAAATCCCATAAAACCCCATCATCATTCTACCCAGCCACCAACCTCTTTATCCCCTCTCCATCTATTCTCCTCTCCAGACCACTCTACCAATCCTACCCAGACTGCCAAACACCTTACCAAACAAAAAGGTCTTACATCTCTTCTAGAAGATGAACAGGCTTGGGATTAGGTGGACCTTCAAGGGGAAGGAGTTTCATAATTGTGGGGCAGCAGCCAAGAACGCCTCCCTGCACACCCTCCTGGCCGGTTCATGGGTAGTTGGCACTTGCAAAAGGGTGCAGTCAGCAGACCCCAGAGGCCGCTCTGGGGCATTTAGGTCTTTCACTTACCTGGGGCCCAAGCTGTTTGGGGCTTTATAGGTTAAAACTAGTACCTTGAATTGTACCCAGAAAGCTATTGGTAGCCAGTGCAGACTCGGGAGCACAGATGTAATATGCTCCCTGAGACCCGTCCCCAACAGAAAGCGGGCTGCCACACTCTGCACCATCTGCAGCTTCCAAACAGTCTTCAAGAGCAGCCCCACGTAGAGCGCATTGCAGTAATCTAGCTTTGAGATTATGAAGGCATGGATGATGGCGGCCAGATCTGAATCTGATAGAAAAGGTCACAGCCTTCTCTCCAGATGTAGTCGATAAAAAGTGCTCCTGGCCAGTGCCACAACCTGAAAATTCAGGTGCAGCAGTGAATTGAAGAGCACTCCAAAGTTGCGAACCTGAATGACCAAGGGTTGCTGGATCCCCTCAGTAATAGGGGTTCCCACTTCTCCCAGGCCACAAGATTGGCCAGCCATTATCACCTCAGCTTTGTTTGGATTCATTTTCAATCAGCTCACCTACAACCAGTCCCCAACACCAACCAGGCACCGTGTAGGCACTAAGACTTCAGGACCTGGGTCAGATGAAAAGGAGAGAGAAAGCTGGGTTTCGTCCACCTATTGATGGCATCTCACTCTAAATCTCTGAACGTCCCAGATACGATGAGCCACTGTCCATCACCACCCTCTGGGTTCTCCCAGCCAGGAATGAGTTGGAATGCACTGACATCCGATGGAAACTGAGTATTATTGCATGCCAAGAGCATCAAGCGTGCTTAGTGCCCTTCCTTTCTGCAGAGCATGAGCTAGTGAGTGTCCCTTTTATCACTATTTTGCTATCATTGGAGCTCTTTGTTAAAGGATTACAGGGCTGAGTGACACCTATAAACAAGATGTTGGGGGAGGGAGGGGGGGTGTCTATTTTTGTCTTTGTCATTGTTTTCCAGTTTATAAATCTCTAGCTATTGGAATAATGTACCTGACAATAGAACTTGACATTAATATGCAGTGTCACATTGCAGTCCACTTGGAGAGGACAGTGTTAGAGAAAAAATATTGGTTGAAGTTTTATAAATGGACTAGTATGTGATTGTTTAGAAGGGAAAAAAAAGATCTAAATTAGTTCTGTTGTTTTCCTGGAAGTGAAACTTATATTTGTCTGTGGTAGGAGCTAATTTCTTGCAGTCCATTTCTTTTGTCCTTCTCTGAGACTGACCTCTTTTAAGCAGCTCCCTGAAGTATGCACTCTCCCCTCCGCATACCTGGTCTGTTGAAAGTACACAGGCCTGGCACCATTGTGTTTGCCAGGCATTCTCTTATCTCATGCAAGCATTCAAACAAAAGTGTTCTATTGCTCTCTTAACTAATCCGTGGGTGATCTTAACATTGTTGAAAATTTCAGAACAGGAACTGTGCCATATTTCTTGATGCAGAGGCAGACAGTCTCTGAGAAAATGGGGGAGGGCACAGAGGCAGCCACTAAGAGTAAAAGGGGAAAAAAGACTAAGGTTTCTGTTTATTCACTGCACAAACACAGTTATAAAAGCAGAAATTCACAACTGCAGTTAAATATTGGTCCCCATTCTGAATAGCTGTTTCAGCACATACATTTTGATATGTCTTTTTTCACTTTTTTTTTTTTGCATTCAGAAATCTGAGCACAACATTGTGCCATTTAAAAAAAATAAATAGGTCTCAGTGAAAAAATATTTAAGCATGTGCTTCACTTTAAGCATCTGAGCAGTTCTACTCAATATCAGTAGGACTGTTCATGCTCTGAAAGTCACACTGATGCTGAACTTGGGCCTTTTTGTTGCTTCTTTAGGCACTTCTTCTCAAAACTGAAAACATTAACGATAAAAAGGAATTAGAGACATTATTTCATCCCTATGAAATATTAGCAATTTGATCATAGGATGAATATATTTCTCATTTTGATAAGCCATTTAAATGTATCTGTGACTTTTTAAAACGGATGTGTTTTAAAATATGTTCCATACATTTTTTCTTTTCCATCCCTCTCTTTAAATTAGGTAAAATAGATTTTGTACTTCTAAAATGTTTAAGGTGGTGAGTAGCTTATGAGGGAAGAGGGAAAGTGTGTACAAAAAAAAAGTAAGGGGAAATGAAAGAACTTTTTGATTGCTTTGGAAAGCTCGTTCATTCCCATATAAGTTAACTTTCTTTTCATCTCCTAAAACTCTTTTCTCTGCCCCACATACATACACACTGGACCCTGCTTAGTTTAATCAAGATCAACCGTTCTTTATTTATATATTCTTTTATTATACTGTAACTAAAATTATGTTCCAGACCTGTAGGGGGGAAATGTGATGAGTCCCAGACCTGGAGTTTTATCAGAGTTTTTTAGAGCAATGAGAAACAAATGAGTGTGAATTTTATATTGTCTCTAATCTTGAGGTGTATACACAAAAACATTTAGTGACAGTGAAGGACACTGATTTATAGAGGATCAAGTATTCTGCTGTTGGAATTCCATCCATGATTGTTAGTCCAACTTCTAGATCGGATTTTTCCTAGGGTTAGCAGGCTGGTATGTATTCCAGTAAATGGCACAATAAAGAACAAAATGTAATAAATGGTAAAAAGGAAGCATATTGTCAGTGCATGAATTCTTTAAGCATTTCATTTCACACTCTTTTCCAGACGTTCAATAAATACCTGTATATCGAAAATGTCTACTATCTTTGCTTTCTGAAATGAAAGAAAACAAAAATCGAGTACACTAGTTTCAAAATTATTCTATTCTGCATATTGATTCCAGTGATTCTTTCATGCTAATATGAGTACTGGGACTACAATATGCTATGTCTAGTTGAATTACCTTAACTTTTTTCTAGTGATCCCACTAAATCAGTGTGCTTGTTAATCATTTTTTTTAAGTCAGGTTGATTGATATTCTATGTGTGCTGTTGAACATGATTTTTCAGTTTGAAAAAGTAGAGTATGTGTGTGGCACCAGCATTGGTTGGGAACAGGAAAGGCATATTTTGCGTCTTTGCTAAAGCTGTCGGCTTAGTGCATAGAAGATTTGACCCTTGTCAGGTGTCTTGAAGTTAACTGGCTGATCTGTGGATTAATCAGTGTAAGGCTGAAGCCAACCAGTGACAGACTTCAGCGTGTGTGTGTGTGACTGTGGTACAGACTTATAAATTTTTATAATTCTTTCAGTCAGACCGTGAAAGTCTGATGTAAAGCTTATCTCTGATCTTTGGCTTTGGCCATACTCATGGGATCCTATGTGTGTCTTTGAAGGAAAAGGAGCACAAATTCTTTAACACTTGACACCTGGCTCTACCAGGTTCCTAGTCCATAGTCTTAGAAACGTCAGTATTCAAAGTCTTAATAAAGTTAAAACCCTTAAGCTGTATGACCATTGGGGTCATAAAAACTATTGCAGGGTATTGTGCTCATTCTTTCTTTCACAGCTGGATTATCATCTTGACAACTAATTCTTTTTACTTTGTCTTTTTCATAGCTGTTGTGAACTTGGACAGCTCTGTGGTTGACCTAGAGACCCTTCAAGCCCTCTATGAGAATGTGAGTAACAGGACAAAGTAGACATACATTATTCTTGTGTGAAATGTTGTGGGGTTTTTTGTTTGTTTGTTTGAATCAGGAATAGAACAATTTGTGATTTACTAATTTACTGATAGAAATATTATTTAGCAGATCTAAAATAACATGACTGAATATTTATATAACATTAAGAATCAATAATAATACTACTTATTTTTAAACTGTTGCCCCCCCTACCATGCACTCAGAGCACTTCACATAGAACTAATTAACACAACTTTTTAATTCTCACAACAACCCTGTGAGGTAGGTTAGACTGACAGAATATTGTGACTGGACCAAGGTCACCATTGACTTTCTGGCTAAGGCGAGATTTGAATCGGGACCTCTCCCTACCTCCCAGTCCAGATACTGTGCGCTTATCCACTACTGTATGCTGGATATAGAACACAGTGTTTTATAATAAAATTGTTACTTTACAAAGTCAAAATCCCCTAATCAATCTGAATAGGGAAAATAGTGGAACTACCCATATGAAATATTGTATGTTAAATTTGAAAAACGATAGCAGTATTTTACAAACATAAACTGCAAATGGGAGAATTGGAGTTGAGTTAAGCAACAGAACCCTTCATGACAGGAAAGAATGTTATGAGCCACCATACTTTAAAACGCAGGTCTCTTGTGGGGGCTATGTCATGGGTGGGGAACCTTTTCCACGTGGGGGCCACTCTGAAAGTTAGTACAAGCTCTAAGGGTCTTAGAGAAGTTGGGGACATGAGTGCTTAAGAGGTTAACCCAAGAAAAGGAGGACCCACATCATGGATTTGTTCCATGGATCTGTCCGCTATCCTTGTGTTCATGCCCTCATCTTGCCTCCCATGCCCTGAGCTCAGTTGTTCAGAAGATCCAGGGGCCAGATTCAGAAAGTGGAAAGGGGCCATGTAAAAGCTTGCTGCGGTTGCATTTGGCATTTGCCATGACTCTCGCCATGGTCGCATTTGTATCACACACCCCTGGGCTGTGTGATACAAATATGATCTCTGTTGTGTTTTTAGTAGGTAAGGGAGCATACAACAAAACTAGTACTAACATTTTGTAGTTTTCACTGAGAAGCTGGATCTCAAGCCAAATCTCAGCTCTTGAGTTTTGTTCAAACAAATGGCACTCTTCATACCTTTTGAGAACATAATTTAAAAAAAGTATGAAGAGTGGTTTTCTTGTTAAAAATATAAAATTCTAGACGGAGGTAGACCATTATGAAATGATCAATATTTTAAATGCCTTTACACATAAAACAGGAAATAATTGTGGCACGTAGTAGTATATTAAAACTCTTTGCAACTGTTCATTTGTTAAAATGTCAATTACTTACTCAGCAGTACAATCTTAAGGGTCAAGGACTGGATTGTATTTTCAAATATCTAATTTAATGCACTTCTTTTCATAAGCAAAGGGAATAGATTTAAAATGATACTGCCTTTTGAAAGATATTTGTATATTGCACCTAAAGCTTTCAATACGCTATAGTTAACTTTCACATAAGATAATAGTTTGTATCTGCTATAACGCAAAGTAATTCTGGAAGAATCATAGCTGGCTACTTCAGGGGATATCTCTAATCATGAGGTACTATTTACTTTGAGAGATAGTATGAATACTAATTGTTTGAAAGCAGAGATTTAAGAAATTGCGGCAAACTGTATATATAATTTGTCCTGGGTTCCTAGAATGTTCTTCTGCCCAGAAACCCCAGTGTTTGATGCTAAGGCAAACTTGAGGTTGACCCTATGGTCTGCTATGCCTTAGGGGACTTGGTTTGCCTATGGTCTCTCCTGAGATGGCTACCTGTGCACAACCCTGGGACCCAGAACCAGGGTAGTCAAAGACCTTGATCCCCAGTGTCCTGCCCTGCCGTTTTTGATGGCAGCCAACAACAGAATTGTTTCCCACTCATTTTCCTCTGAGGCAAATGTACAGAAAACCTTCCCTTTAGGAGCAGCGGATAAAGTATGGAAAAAAAAGATGATAAAGGGGCTAGAATACAAGCCAAATGAAGAAAGGCTGAAAGAATTTGATATATGAGGGCTGATCAAAAAGTTCATATTTTGATTGCTAAGGAATTTAGATATTGGCTTGAGATTTCTTTCTGCATTTAATATAGATATTCTGAGGAATGTGTACCAAATGTTATGGGTTGCCTATAGTTCTTTTCTTTTTTACAGGCATTTGCGTGAAGCATGTCAAGAGAGGACCGGAAAATGGAGAAAACTGAACTGTGCTCTGTCATCAAATACCTTCGTTTGAAAGGCATGACCCCTCAGGAAGTACATGCAGACATGCAACAGATATTAGGGGACTCTACTCCAGCTTATTCAACTGTTGTTAAGTGGTGTGCAGAGTTTAGGCATGGCAGAGTTTTGTGTGAAGATGCGCACTGTTCCGGCCACCTATCAACATCTGTTTCTGTGGAAATGATTGCAAAAGTGTATGATCTCATCATGAACGATCATCGATTGACTGTCAGATTCATTTCAGAGTCTCTTAGCATTTCCTATGGCAGTACACAATCAATATTAACTGACCACTTGATGTTGAGGAAGGTCTCTGCAAGATGGGTGCCACGAATGTTGACAGATATCCAAAAGAAAACTCAACTGCAAAGATCAGTTGATCACTTTTGACATTGTTTAAAAAAAAAATCCAGAGGACTTTTTATCTCGGTTTATCACCATGGATGAAACATGGGCTCATCACTTTGACCCAGAGACCAAACGACAAAGCATGGTTTGGAAACACTCATCATCTCCACCTCCCAAGAAATTTAGTGTCACTGCCACCACAGGCAAAATCATGGCATCAGTGTTCTGGGATGCTAAAGGAGTTGTGCTTATTGATTACCCAGAGAGAGGGTCTACCATCACAGGCCACTTATTATGCACAGTTAATTGGAAAACTGCATCAGGCCATCAAGGAAAAAAGACGTGGCAAGTTGAGACGTGGTGTGTTCTTTCACCAAGACAACATGCACACCCACACGTCTGCAGTGGCACTGGCTTCCATCAGAGATGTGGGATTTGAATTGCTTGAACACCCACCCTATTCACCAGATCTGACCCCCAGCGGCTTCCACTTGTTCCCAAATGTGAAGGAACACCTTCAGGGATGGCAGTTTTCTGGTGACTAGTTCAGTTTTCTCCATTTTCCAGTCCTCTGTTGACATGCTTCATGCAAATGCCTGTAAAAAAGAAAAGAATGATAGGCAAACCATAACATTTGGTACACATTCCTCAGAAGATCTATATTAAATGTAGAAAAAATCTCAAGCCAATATCTAAATTCCTTAGCAGTCAAAATACAAACTTTTTGATCCGCCCTCGGTATTTAACTTATGAAAAGGACAGCTAAAGATATGATACAGTTTTCAGCTATCTAAAAGGATGCCACAAGAATTTCGTGAACATTTGTTCTTCTCTTCGCCATCACAGAAGATGGAACAAAAGAGAATAGGCTTAAATTGCAATAAGTTAGATTTTGATTAAGTATTAGGAAAACTTCCCAACTATAAGAAGTTTCAAGCAATGGTGTTAGTTGCCAAGAAAGATGGTGGAATCTCTTTCCCTAGATGTTTTCAAAAAACACCTGGACAAGCATCTGTCTCTATAATGCTGTAAGGTAGAGGGTAACTTGACTTGGAGCAGGGTTTTGGACTAGGTGGCCCTTGAAGTCCTTCTCCAGGGCACTCTAACTGACCAGGGAGAAGGGACTGGATTGAGACCACTCTCTCCCCAAGTTGCAACTCCCCAAACCCCATCATCCGTGTTTAATTTGTTTTGTTTGTTTGCTTCAAATTGCCAGGGCCCAAGTCTGCCCCAGGAGCCCTGCCCCTGAAACCATGGCTCCTGGCCCAGAGTTTGGCGGAGCAGGGAAATTAACCCTATTCTCCATCTAGTAACCCAACCACTGCACTAAGCTGCCTTTCTGTAGCTGAAAATAAAACAGGAGTTCTTGTGATTTAAACTTTATGATGTACCGTTGTACAGAAGATGGAGCAGGAAAGTCATTAATGAAAATCAAATAAACTACAGTTTGTTTGTTTTCTCCCCAGGCTTTTGTTTCCTACTCTGAAATGGTCAATATTGGCCTTTTCCTGGTGTCTTGCATTCTGAGGTGTTCACTCCTATGGGAGACATTTCCCGGGGCTCAGTCTACCCTTGAATTTAATTGCCGGGGCTGAGTCCTGGCAAGTCTCCCCACAATTAAGCCCTGCCTATCATGCAAAGTCCCTTGATTTCTCCCCACAACAGGTCATTGTTCTTCCCTTGAGCATGTCCAGATAGTTGGGGAACTAAACTTTCCATAGAATGCCATTTAGGATCAGACCATGGGTCCTGTGGAGCTCTGCTTACAAAATGATATCTCCAGATTCAGCTGTAGATGAGGCTGGTCAGAACTGGCTCGAAGGGTCATAATGGAGAGGACAAAGATGGACACTCATCAAAACAAAAAGTGCCAGTAGCTAGCTAGACCACTGGGAAGGGAACCCACCCATGTACATAGATTACAATGATATGTGGGACTACTTCATCACAGCACCCCTGTATCATAGTGTTTCTCATCTAAAGAGCACAGTCAGTGACTTCCACTGGTACAAAAGTGAGATTGGGGGCTCAAGGATATTAGAAGTGAGGGGCTAGGTTGACAGCCAGTGTAATGAGAAAAGAAGCTGGCTACTGGACTCTTTGTGGACTAGTAGATGAACCCTGCTTTCTTTCCTTCTAACAAACTTCTGGAGTGTTGGGGAAATGTTTTAATGGGCACAGTGGTAGGAAGAGTGATTTCCTCTTGCGGCAGCTGCTATGGCCACAGCAACGGTGAATGATTCTTCAGGGTGGCAGCAGCCAGTCTAATCCAAGCCTCAGAGAGGGCAGAACGTTTCAGATTACATAGCATGGCATATAAGCATTTCTTAATTTTGTTGAGGGATGAGCATGGGGAGTTTCAACTCCAAAAGCATCCAATTGCCATTTACCACAATAACACCATGCATAGGGTTTGCGTACAGACTTCCTGCAAGGAAAAAAAAGAATGTCATGTGTACGTGAGGAGGAGATGGGATGCATATATGGTTCCCTTCCCTCTAGCATTGCGTTGCAAAAGAGAAGATCCCAGATAGTCAGTACTTAACATGTTTACTGATTTTTGTATGTTTCACAGTATTATGATAGCGTAGGTTTTCAAAGCTATCTTTACACACAGAAATGCTTATAAATTTGTTTGAGAGTAAGCTCTTCTATGAGAAGGCTTATGAGGAGGAAACTCTTAACCTATTCAGTTGACTTAGATAATCAAAAATAACATGCTTATACTTGGGATAGGAATTATATCCAAAAATAGCATTTAAAAACTCAGCTCTCTATCATTTAAAAAATGCTCTCTATCTAGTTAAGGCAAAAGTAGGAAGAGTTTGAGGACAAATACTGTATGCTTTAAAACTTGAGACATCAGAGGGGTATTTTAACATTTTAACTACTTATTTTTGCCACCGGAATCTTTCGTTTACATTGGGGTGGGGGTGGGGGTGGAGTCTGTGTAATGAGGGATTTAATGTCTTGTTGCTCTAATTGTTAAAGCACAGGTTTTGGAGGCAAAAGTCCTTCATTTTACTCCTGATTTCACCATTGAACCAAGAGGTTACATGATTTATTCAAGATCTCTTGTCAGTGTTTTTACACAGATCATTTTGTCTTGTCTGTTACGTTGTAAGCTACTGAGCAGAGAAACTGCCTCTGTGTGTCTCATGATGCTTAGCATAATAGGACCATGATCCAGCTGAAACTCTAATAATTTTGAAGTAATATTAGGTACCTGATAGTACAGGTTGTATGACTGGCCCCTTTTTTCTAAGTTACACCATGAACTTAATTTTTGGAACTTAAAAAAAAAATGCTGCACTTAACTTGCATGGCCTTTACTATTACTTTTCACATGCCAAACTAATTCTCAGTTCTGAAGATTTGGCTTGCTAAATACTTAAATCTCTCTGTGCTAGGCTTCAGCCATTCTATTTGATCTCTGTGAAACATATGGGAGCATTTGTATTACAATCTTCCTTCAGAATGTAATCATTTTTTTTCTGATTGCATATGTTTGGCATGGTCCTCTCCCTTCTAGATGTGAATGAAGTTTGGGCAGCCTCCAAATCTAAACACACCCTAATTTCAAAAGCCACAATCCTGAGGGCTCAATTCCTGTTTACTGAGGAATTAAAGCCTTTTTAAACCACATAGTTACTAAATACATTTTAGTGAGTTTTCCTTAACATGAATAAATCATTTATGGTTTATTTAGGATTATTGACTAGTATTGTATTTAGACACGGACGTTTTTATTAGTGGCATACTGTGTATAGTATCTACATATCATTAAACAGTATAGTCTCTCTTTATATTATTATTATTATTATTATTATTATTATTATAAGCATTTATATAGCGCCAGCGATGTACCTGGTGCTTTACAAAAAAACAAGATAGACACGATCCCTGCCCGAGAGCTTACAATATAAAGACAGGGGGAAGGGAGACAGGGAAGGGGGAACAGAGGGAGAGACAAGGGATGCAAGATTCATGAGGATGCGAGAACTCAGGTACATGTTCTTGGCTTGGTTACAGTAAATTGGGAGTTTACAGATAACAGGTGGGGGATAATCCTGGTTGGGGATGATTAGCAGGAGTTAGGAAAGGCGGCGCGGAAGAGGTGGGTTTTGAGGAGGGACTTAAAGGTGTGGAGGGTGGGGGCAAGGCAGACGAGG
>QEPC01003426.1:349660-361337 GCA_003113815.1 Sphenodon punctatus
TGGCGTCATCAGGCAATGACAGCTGAGGCAGCTGGGAGAGTATCCAGATGAACTGCAACCTCACCAGCCCCTGGCTCGCTGGTCAACGGCGTTGGGGAGGCAGAGAGGCTAACCCCAGGAAGATCGCGGCATCCTCAGGCGATGACAGCTGAGGCAGCTGGGAGAGCATGCAGATGAACTGCAACCTCACAAGACCTTATAGATACTAAGGAAGGGGTTCGTATTGCAGATTAATTGAAAGTTACTATTGAAATGGACCAAAAGATCATTGTAATTTTTTTTTCTTCACAGGCTTCTTAGTTTAACTCTAGCACACAACCAAAAGTTTTCTTTGCCAGAATCAAAGCTTCTAACACAAAATTAAAACATTTAAAATCAAGATTCTTACTTATGTATTTTATTGTAATAAAACAATAGTTTAAGAACTACAAAATAAACAGCTTGAACATTTGGATGCAGTGAATCTCGAAATGATATGTTTCACTTTCTAAGAATGATATTTGCTTGACATGCATAACATCCTTTTTCAATACAAAGGTCATAATTATGCTAGTATCAAGAGATTAATAAATCTTTTTGGTCAAGAAAAGAGTTTAAAAGACTTGTGGGATGACATCTTGACTGTGGCCATTAACACGGTTGCACCGAGACGTTTTTTTCCGCCATTTTGGCAGCACAGGTCCCTCTGGTATACAGGTGACCTGATGCTGCTGAAGTGGGATGGTAGGCAGTTAGAGAGCACAGTTGGTGCTCGACTCGCACTGAAGACGACCAATTTCGACATAGATTGTTTTAAGAGAACTATGCCATGGCTGTGACGGCAGCGAAGAAAACTTTCTTCTCCGCAATCATGTCTGCGAAGTCTCTTCTGGCAGAGCTGTTCCGGGTGGTGAGGGACCTGGTTAATCTGGTCTTTCTCAGCCTGAAAATGGAGTTGTCTAATGCCTGCTGTGACATTTGTATTAGTTACTTTGCAGACAAAATCACTCATATTCACCATGACTTGCGTGCTGCCGTTTTACTTGGAGAATCCGAGTTTGAAGTTATGAAAGCCCAGATTTGTCCTGTTTATTAAGATCAGTTTCAATTTGTATCACTGACTGATGTGGGGGAGGTGCTTGGGGTGGTGAGGGCAACCAGTTGTGAACTAGATCCTTGCCCATTCTGTCAGGTGAAAGCCAGCTGGGAGACACTGGGGCCGTTGCTGGCTGATGTTGTTAACATCTCCCTTTGGGATTGTAGGGTTTTGGACATTCTTAAAACTTCAGTTCTGCCCCAGCTTAAGAAGCCATGTTTGGATGCTGATTCCCCAGTCAGCTATTAGCCTGTCTCTAACCTTCCCTTTTAGGGAAGTTTATTGAATGGATGGTGGATTACCAACCGCTCCAGGCTCATCTCAATAGAATTGGCTTCCTGGACCTGTTTCAGTCAGGCTTTTGTTATGGGTATGGCATGAAGACTGCGCTTGTGGCCTTGGTTGATGACCTGCGCCTGGAGATTGACAAGGGGAATTCTACCCTGTTAATTCTGTTAGATCTTTCAGTGGACTTTGATACGGTTGATCACGGGGTGGTGTTAACATGACTGTGGGGCCTGGTGGGGGTGCGCAGGAATGCTCTTGAGAGGAATGCTCCTTCCTGCCAGAGAGGTCCCAGAGAGCGGTGATTGATGATTGCCCCTGTGGAGTCCCGCAGGGTTCCATTCTGTCTCACCTCTTGTTCAATGTGTATATGAGGCCACTGTGTGAGGTCATTTGGAAGTTTGGGGTAAGTGCCATCAGTATGCGATGACACCCAGCTCTACCTCTCTTTTTCATCCGACTCAGGCCCTGCAGTCTCGGTGCTTACCCGATGCATGACTACTGTTGGGGACTGGGTGAGAGTGAGCCGATTGAGGCTGAATCCAGTCAAAACTGAAGTGATGATGGTTGGCTGGCCTTGTGATCTGGAAGGATTGGGAATCCTCTTATTGATGGAGTTTGGCCCCCTCTGGTCAATCAGGGCCACAGCCTTGGAGTGCTATTAGACCCCTTGCTGCATCTGGATTGTCAGGTTGTGGTGGTGGCGGCCAGAAGTGGTTTTCACGAACTCCATCTCGTGAGGAGGCTGAAGCCTTTTCTTTCTGATTCAGATCTGACCACTGTCATCCATGCTTTCATCACCTTGAGGCTGGATTACTGCAACGCACTCTTTGTGGGGCTGCCCTTGATGACTGTTCAGAAGCTGCAACTGGTGCAGAATGCAGCAGCTCGCCTCCTTTCGGGGGTGAGGTGCCAAGCACACATTAAATGGGTGCTTCGTAAACTGCAATTGACTGCCTATAGTTTTCTGGACAGACCTTTAAAGCCCTAAACGTTCTGGGTCCCACATATCTGAGAGACTGCCTGTCTTTCCATGTCCCATCATGACCCCTGCGATTGGCTGGGAGCACTTTCCTGTGGGTACCATCTGTTAGTTTTTTTCATATGACACCACAGGGCAGTGTTCACAGTTGCTGCCCCAATGTTATGAAACTCCCTTCCCCCGGAGGTTCAGTTGAGCCCGAGGCGGAGTGTCTTCCAGAGACAGTGTAAGACCTTTTTGTAAAGGCATTTGACAGGCAGGGATAGTGGATGGTGGATTTGGGGTAGGACTGTGTGTGTGTGTGTGTGGGGGGGGTTGGATGTGGGAAATGGGGAGGTGGCATTGTTTGGGTTTTGTGGGGGAGAGTTGGGGGGTTATTTCTTGTCATTTACTGTTTTTACGGATTTTTAAACATGTTTTTGTGTGTGTTTTAGATGTTTATATTTTGTAAGCTGCCCTGAGCTATTTTAGGGAAGACCAGGAGAAAAGTTTAAATAAATAAATAACCACATCATCCAAATATGAGGTCATGCACTCCTCATGTGAGATCATAAAAGTGTGTCCCTCATTTGCTGAAATTGCTCGTGTAAACCAAATGACATCCTTCTGAACTGGAATAGAGCACGTGGGGCTGCAAATGTTGTTATAGGTTTGGAAGATACTGATAGTGGGATCTGCCAATACAATTTGGTTAGATTGAAGGTGGATATATATTCAGCAACTCCGAGGCATTCTAATAAAACATCTGTCTGTGGTACTGGGTATGCATCCAATGCTGATACTATGTTGACTTGACGAATAGAACTGTCAGATTTTGGTACTCACACAGTCGGGCTATGTCATAGACCAGGTTCAGCGGTGCCCCACTAAAACATATCTTTGCTTTCTTGTCGAAATTTATCTTACATCTCCACAGGGATCCTATCTATTCGTCTAGTAGGAGTGGTACCTGGATTTAATCAAATATGATGCCTGGCCTCTTTCATACATCCTGGAAGTGTTGAAAATACATCAGGATATTGCTGGATCAACCCTAACAAGTCCTGTTTCTGACCTTCCTCTAACTCTGACCCAATTTGTACTATTACTGCTGTATCCACTCATAGAGACTCAGGACTGAAGAAATCCTCAGAACCTTCTGGTGCAATGAAAAAAACTTCTTTTTAATTCCATGCTTTTAACTAGGGCTGAAACTAAGTTTTTGGCAAATTTCGGAATTCTACGACGATTATGGTATTCATTTCAGAAACTCCGGATTCTGAAGAACCAAGGCCGTTATTTGGAAAACTTTGGAAAACTTATGAAACTTCAGAAACTGCTGCACACGTGAGGGGCTGGTGGACAGTTGAGCTTCTTCTGGAAATGAAACTTAGTGCCATATTTGGTTGGAGGGGGGTATGGGAGGGGACAGTTTAGTGATGGTTAGCCAGATGGCAAGTTTTGATTGGCTGTCCAAGCCAGATGGCAAGTTTTGATTTTTCTGCCTGCTGCTTGGTTGACTCTTGGCACCATGAGGCCAGAGGGATCTCTCTGCGTGGCTCCACTTCCCCTTGCCTGGTCTGTTCAAATTATCCATGCCACAGAACCATGCCATGCCAAGAGGGTGCCAGGGTGAGGTTTGAATGTCAGATTTCCTTACTGGTTTACTGCTCACAGTCTGGTTTGTCTGTTCAAGTCTGGTGT
The DNA here is from genome assembly GCA_003113815.1 of Sphenodon punctatus. Taxonomy (NCBI): domain Eukaryota; kingdom Metazoa; phylum Chordata; class Lepidosauria; order Sphenodontia; family Sphenodontidae; genus Sphenodon; species Sphenodon punctatus. The sequence continues at coordinate 353,686 of QEPC01003426.1, forward strand.
TTTCAAGTACCATTGTCTGGTCTGTTGAAGTTACCACTGTCCCACAGTACCAATGCTGTGCAAAGAGGGTGCCCGTGGGTGGGTGTGAATGTCTGGTTTCCTTCTTGTGGGTGTTATCAAACTGGCTGGCTTTTGGTGGGATTTTTCCATGCAGTTGCACTGTTTTAAAAAAAAATTCGTGAGCAAATGTCCCACTCTTGCTAGCCTGTTTTTTCTGTGCATTGCTTGGTTGACATGATGATTTTACAGTGGATGTACTCATTACTGAGGTGGGCCATGCTGTGGGTACACACGCTATTGGGTTTTTTTTGTGCTTTCTTTTTATTCTGCATGCAGTTGCACTTTTGTGGGGGCGTTTTCTGGAGTGATTGTCCCACTCTTACTAGCCTGCTTTTCTGGGTAGTGCTTTGGCTGTGAGTTCAAGAACTTTTGTCAAGATGTGACCAGGCAGGGCACTGGGGGAAATACTTCCTAGTTTCTTTCTGGTTAAGAATATGGTCGGGGCTGGGGGATGGAGCTTGCCTGGAGAATTTTGACGGGAGATGTCTGGTTTCATGTGTGTGGTTATTATGACTGCTGGTCTGGCTGGTGACACCTATGGGATCACACACGACCCCCTCCCCCCCCAAAAAAAAGCTTGTTGAAACTTGATTGATCAATTTGATTTTCTTGCTAATGTATTCTTTAGACTTTTCTTTAGAATTTTCCAGCATCCTAAACTTTGGTTTCCAAAGTGCTAAGCTTTGGAAAGCGTGACGAAGTGCCTCCAGGTACCTGGACCAACTATTCGGAACTTCAGAATTCGGTCCGAGTACCTGGAAGTACTATTCGGTTCAGCTCTACTTTTAACAGGTTTATATGAATAATTTTTGTACCTTGATTCCGACACTCTCATAGTTCACTTGACTGACTTTTTCAAAAGGTCCTTGCCAGGTGGTGTATAATTTACTTGTCGAACATGGTAGTATTAAGACTCGATCACCAGGCTGAAATTCCCTTAACTGTGCCATTCCATCATTTAGATTTTATTGTCAATTTTGGGCTGCTAATAAATGATCTCGTGCTCACTGTGAGCATTGTTGGAGTTGTTATTACAGATTCAAGATATAGTGCACCAGATTCTCAGTCCTGGATGGGCATTTTAACCATACTTTTTAAAACTAAGCTCAATAGGTGTTTACATTGGCGTCCATATAGGAGTTCAGATGGGGAAAATCCCAAGGATGCTTGTGGAACTTCTTGCACTGCAAAAAGCACATAGGGTAATAGATGGTCCCACTCCCGGTGTCCTGTTTCTACAAACCACTTTAACATTAACTTCATCATTTGATTAAAGCGTTAGACCAATCTGTCAGTCTGGGAGTGGTATATTTATGTCCGCTTGAGCTGTACTGTCATGGGATTGGGGGCTCACTACCCCACTCTAGGCTGTCATGACCCAGTGTCCCTGGCTTGCAGCTCTCACTGGATCAGATCTCTCTTTCCCTAGAACTGATTCAGCCTGCAGCGGGTGAACCTTCTTGCCACCTTTTCAGTCACAGAGTTTCCCAGCACAGGCTCTTTTCTCTCTAGGTTCATCTGTGTTTGTAAACACAGAATTAACCCCAAACCTTGTCCCGCCAATGTTAGGATTAGCAATTCCACTGGATCATATGAAGTTCAATAAAAATAAGTTTAATGAATAAATCATGAATAAGCATGCAGTACAAGATTATACTTGAGAGTGCAGAAATCAAGATAACATAACCAATAACGCATTCCTATCTGTACTTAGATTTTCCTGATTTAGGCTTACCCTGATCCAGGTCCAAGGGTATTTCAGTTCATGTCACAGTCAGCAATTGAGAGCTTGACTTGGTACAAGTCTTTAGAGTTTCCACGAGTCCTTACTTCATAGTTCCTTTGGTGGAGCCCTTCTCTGGCTGGTAAGATGTGATGATGCAGATGAAGCTCAACAGGCTGATCTCAACCAACTGAGAGAGATCGATCCTTCTTTGTCTTGTCTCCCCCTACCCCCTCCTTAAGTACCTTTCCAGGGTCCTTTGTTTGATTTTTCCCACCAGGTAACTCTGTGCTTTCAGTCACGTCCACAGGAAGAAATCCATTTGCAACTCAACGGTGTTGGTTAGTGTCACTGTCTGCAGAGGTGTTTAGGCTTTTCTGAATACACACTCGGTATGACTTTGCATTTCTCCATTGCATGAAGTGAGTTTCCAGGTCTCAGCTTTCACATTACATACATGTTTAACCTTCACCTTTATATAGTTGTTAGACCTGTAGTCTACATGTAGCCCAGTATCTCCTTATGGTATGTACACTAAGTAACGTCCATACCTGTTGCATCACTGCAGACATGAAATTAGTCCTCTGGTCCCTAATAATGGTTTCAGGTATATCAAACCATGAATATAGTCAACAATGCACTCCCCACCCCTCTCTGCCAGAGCACATCTCAGCCTGAGGTGCACTCTGGTGGGGAAGAGACTTCCCCTTCCCCCCACAACCTGCCTTACAAGCTTCTTAGGTCTTCCTCTCAGATCATCCGCCATCTTGCCTGTTGAGCTCGGATTCCCTCTACTGGCCTCTGCTTAGGTCTACATTACCCAGCAACCCAGTAGACACCACAGACATACAAAGGGAACAGCTGCAGTGTGAACTACAGTGCCCAGCAGCCCTAGAGATACCAGAGCATGCTCAGTAGGAAACAGAAGCCACCAAGAGTGCATGTGTGACGTTATGAACTCTCCCATTGACTAATATGGGAAAATAAGAAATTTACAACTTTTAAAAAACCAAACGGATTTTGAAAATTCAAAAAAAGGAACATGCCAGAACACAGCCCTGAATTCTCTGTCACAGCAGTTCACGTTAGCCAAATTTTCCAAAAGTAAACCTCTGACCCAATAAATACAGTGTCTGAAACACAGAAGCAAAAGAGGTTTTTTCGCCGATTTGCAAAACAGGTTTTTTTCTTCAATTTGCATGAAATTTGGAAAGGTGGTACCCCTCACTCAAGTGATCCTCTCTGAAAAATTTCAGCTAAATAGGGCAAATAGTGTCAATTTTATAAGTAATAAAACATTCATTCATTAAACAATAGAAACATGCACACTGCCTTAACTATAGAGTGGTGCCCACTGCTCTATAACTAGTGCTTTTGTCTATGATATCATTTGTTTATGTAAGAATTGACGGGTTTCACTAAGATGGTTTTCATGGGGGTAATTGGTGCACTGAACGAAGTACACTTCATTCTTGGATTTGCAGGTTCAAGTTCCTTGTATTTTGAATAGTTTTCCCTGACGTGGGGGTTTGAAAATAGTTGGTAAAGGTGTTGGCAAGGTTTATACCTGTTGTTCTGGCAGGGTCTTGTTTCTGTTTGGGTTGGGATATCCTGGGTAGCAGGAATTCTGCTTCTGATAATGGTTATGAGAGGTTGGTGGGTGGTTTGAAGGCCAGAAGAGACAGTTTAGGAAAGATTTTTCTCTGAGTCTGGTGCCCATCGAATATATGTTGTTGCTGTTTGATGATTCCACATATACGTTCCAGTTTTAGCTGACAGCAAGAGGTTTTCAGTGAGAGGATTCATTTTTTCTGTATCATAGCCAGTTATCTCGAGGTATTTAAGCAAACGTGGATCAAGGGTAATAATGTGTTTTGGTGTTTGTGTGAACCATTTAAAATTTATGGAGTGATATTTTTTAATGTTACTGCAGAGTACTTTGAAACTCCCACACAACATATCTTGCTTTCACATTTGAAATGTTCTTGATATATAACTCTTAGGGAATATAATATTGTGTTCTGTTTGTTATACCATATAAAAATTAGCCTGTGCTCAGGGATTCTTTCAGTTTGATTTATTTCAATACACTATTTCAAAGAGGTGTCAAATGCAATCAGAGACTAATGAAATTTTATGTGAAACATCTGCTGACTGTGTTTCCTTTGATTAGCTGTCTTTGAGGGGAATGGGTAAGCCCCCTTTTGTATTACACATGCATTATTATGCAGAGAAACACTAATAGGACACAAAATAGTAAGATAACATAAAACAATATTGAAAAAGTGTTGATATGTATGAATTTACACTTGGTGTGAATGATGATCCATGTTAGTTCCTGAGAAGCTGCTATAGGGAATTGGGGTGCATACTTCAAATGCATGTGACAAAACGTGAGAAGAGAGGTTCATCTACCTAGCCTGTCACTTTGACCATGTGTAACCTCTCCTCTCCTCTCTCCACTGGCTCCCTCTTCCTAAGCGTATTCTGTACAAGCTCCTCGTCTTCACCTACAAAGCCCTTCACAACCTCACTCCCCCCTACCTCTCTGCCCTGATCTCCCTCTGAACCCCTGTCTGAGCACTTCGCTCCTCTTCCATCCCCTCCCTCACCCTCCCACACCTCCCCTGCTCCCCCAACCGCCTTCGTCCCTTCTCCCTCACTGCCCCGCATGCCTGGAACTCCCTCCCTGCCCTCATCCACCTTGCCCCCACCCTCCACACCTTCAAGTCCCTCCTCAAAACCCACCTCTTCCACTCCACTCCATCCTTCCTAACTCCTACTAATCATCCCACACCCAGGATTATCCCCTACCTGTTATCTGTAGGGATGTGCAAACGCGGTTCGGAAGTTCAGAGTTCGGACCGAATTCTAATAGTTCAGTCGACCGAACTGAACTTTCGAACTGAACTCAAATTCGACCGAATTGTTCGGTCGAATCCGAACCAGTTCGGAAGGCAAAAAAACCTGGTTTTGAATGTACGAACTTGGTTCGGAAGTTTGGAATTTGACCGAACTCGAATAGTTCGGTCAACTGAATCAAACTTTCAAACCGAACTCGATTTTTGAACCGAACCAAATTTCCAAACTTGGTTCTGTTTGCACATCCCTAGTTATCTGTATACCCCTAATTTATTGTAACCAAGCCAAGAACATGTACCTGAGTTCTCGCATCCTCATGAATGTTGCATCCCTTGTCTCTCCCTCTGTTTCCCCTTCCTTGTCTTCCCTCCCCCTGTCTTTAGATTGTAAGCTCTCAGGCAGGGACCGTGTCTATCTTGTTTTTGTAAAGCAAAATGCTTATATAAATGCTTATAATAATAATAATAATAATTTGAGAAAGCGGTCACCAGGCCAGAAAGAGTATATGTAATTATATAGTCAGTCAGTTCATGCTAATTTTTCCTGGTATTCACAACAACTAGCATGTGCATATGCAGGACCTAACCTGACTACTATGGGCCAGAGAGAGAGGAAGGAAAAGAACGCCAGCAGTCAGTGGCTGTTTAGACTTGTGGCCCCTCTCTCCCTGTGGGTAGGAGGCAGTTAAATTTTTGGCAACCTTGGTCTTTCAGATTGAGCTCTTCACTTGTCTTAAACAAGATGACTTATGAAACTGACCATAATATACTGCACAAGGAATGCTACAAGAAAGCCATCATATTTTTTCAATTTATGACATAACAATTTATGACACAACCTGTTATGACTAACCTGGTTTAACTAGCTACACCAACCCAAAGCTTAAACATGCCCTGAAGGAATCACAATCATTGGATGGAGCCAAAACTTTACTATTGCGGTCAATTGCAGCTAGGAAAAAGTTCCTTCACCAAACTCCTAAAAAGACAGCTAACTGCATCTTGTAGTGGCCGGTTCAAGAGAGTGGATGGAATTCCTCTTACCTGTCTGACTAACACCCTATCAGCTATTAACAGGCTGGTCAGGGCTATAAGTCATCCTCTGCTGTTCGTGAGAGCACAGTGCATACCAGCAGGACACCAAGAGGGTGCGACACTCCTGCTCAGCCCCACTCATCTCCATTAGCATATTATTATTATTTTGCCTACCCCCTAACAGCAATAGCAAGCCTTGCTCCTCCAAGAGTGGCATAATGGCATTTAATGAGCTTGATCCTCGTTCTATGCTGGATTCCTCCTATGGCACGGGACACATACTTTAACTTTTATATGAGTTCCTTTTCCTAATATACATTTTGAGAATAAATTCTTGTCTTGCAGAAGTGGTGTAAGTAAAGGCTAACTATTTAGTTGTTTGCAGATGAAAAGGGCTATACAACTATTAAATAAGTTTTATGTCTTTCAATGATTTGTCTAGAGACTGTTCCATGGACACACATTATTATTATTTTTTTCACATTGTCGTATACAGACTCTGATTAGTCACAGGACCAAAAGAGATGAAACATTTCTAGATGTAGACTAGCTTGGAGTAAAACAGTGTGAACTAGTACAATAAGATAATTTCAACATTCCCTTGGGAAGACGTGTCTTATGTAGATTTTCCACGTGCTAATAATATGACATGCTGAAAGACATCACTCTGTAGCAGTTTTATCAATTCATTAAAATTTGTGTAGAGCAAATTTTAGGAAGATGAATCTAAGATTCTTTGAGCAATTCACAGGTGCTCTATCTTAAAATTCACATATGCTTGAAAGTACAGGGTTGTAGCTGCCCTCTTGAGTCTCCCGTAGGTCTCCTTGGTTTACTGAGGGCCTGTGGTGTTTGTAGCGGGAGAGCAGGCGGTTGGAGTGACGGTGGCGCCGGACTCACGATGAGTATGATCGATTGCAGAACAAGAGCATTTTAAAGGCCTATGCTGTGATGGTGCAGGCATCAAGGAAGAAGTTCTTTACTGTCCTTATTGCATCTGCAAAGTCATGTCCAGCGGAGCTTTTCCGGGTGGTGAAAAGTTTGGTCAGTCCTGCCTGTCTCTGCCTGGACCTGGAGCACTCCAGTGACTGCTGTGACCCCGGTTTATTGAGTACTTTGTAGATAAGATCACTTGCATCCACCACAATTTCGGCTCCGCAGTTATTGCAGAGGATCATCTTGGGGCTATGGATGCCCCGTCCTGTCCTGTTTTGTGGGATCGGTTTCAGATGGTATTGCTTGCCGATCTGGAGTCCTTGTTGGGATCTGTTCATGCCACTACCTGTGAACAAGATCCTTGCCCATCCTGGCTGGTGAAAGCCAGCCAGGAGACGCTACAGCCGTTGCTGGCTGGGATGATTAGTGCCTCCCTGCGGGAGGGCAAGGTGCCTGAATGCCTGAAGGAGGCTGTGGTTAGGCCCCTGCTCTAGAAACCATCTCTTGATGCTGATGCTCCTGCCAGTTATCGACTGGTCTCTAACCTTCCCTTAGGGAAGGTTATTGAATGGGCTGTGGCATGGCAGCTCTAAGAACACCTGGACTGTACCGTTTTCCTTGTCCTCTGTCAGTCCGGGTTTTGGCCTGGGTATAGCACAGAGACTGCATTGGTGGCCTTGGTTGGCGATCTCTGTCTGGCGTTGGACCAGGGTCGTCAGACCTTACTGGTGCTGCTAGACCTTTCGGTTTCGTTCGATACAGTCAATCATGATGTTGGTGACTCACCTGCAGGATCATGCAGGGATTGGCAGGACGGTCTTGGACTGGTTTCATTCATTCCTGGCTGGGAGAACTCACCAGGTGGTCTTGGGGGAGTGTACGTCTTCCCCCCGGAACCTCACATGTAGAGTTCCGCAGGGTGCCATTCTGTCCCCCCTCTTGTTTAACATCTATATGCAGCCATTAGGGGAGATCATGAGAGGGTTTCAGGGCATGCAGTGTCATCAGTATGCTGATGACACTCAGCTCTACCTCTC
>QEPC01003426.1:362680-429545 GCA_003113815.1 Sphenodon punctatus
ATTACAAAACTGAAATGAAACTTAAAGCAATCTAAAAATCCTACTCAATGCCTGCTGTTCAGGAACAGTGACTAGCTCAGAAGGTGTTGGGAAGGGGGGAGGCAGATAATTAGTTTCGTTTCTTGCAAGCCTCTCCACCCCAGGTGCCTGGAAGTCTGCTCCTCAGTGACTGCCACCTCCCTGTCATGTTTGACCTTCCAGTGAACCTTTTTTTGCCACCCAAACTCACCCGAACATGATCCGAACTGACTGAACTGTTCGGCCATTTCGCTGTTCGGTATGTTCGCGTTCAGGTTCGTGTTTGAGTTCGGTCATCCGAACAGGCCGAGTTCGGGCTGAACTCCAAACTGCTGAACCGCGTTCGCCCATCCCTACCACTGATGTGAGATCTTTTTTGGTGGCTGCCCCTGTGCTGTGGAATTCACTCCCGGAGGAGGTTCAGTTGGCCCCCACCCTTCTGTCATTTCGACGTTTGTGTAAGACTGTTCTGCCAGGCTTTTGGTGAGGGTGGGTAGGTTGGGAGGGTAGGTTTTATGAGGGAGGGTGAGTTTTATGATTTGTTTTAAAATTTGTTGATTTGTTTTTAAATGTTTTATTGTTAAATGTTTTGTGGTGTTTGCTGCCCCGAGCTGTCTTTGGGCAGGAGGGGCGGGATATAAGTTTTAAATAAATAATTAGCAATAATAATTAGTAAGGCTAAAAGCATTGATTGGTAAGGATAATAAATTAATGCATTATTCTCAGATTAAGACAGACATGAAAATAAAACCATTTAAAATTAAAGTTTTAAACATTTTCAGAATACTGAAAATGAGAAAATTTTCTAAAATTAAATTTTCAAAAACTAAAATAGTAAATAAAATTTAATAACTTAGCAACAACCAAAAGATTAATTAGTTGTGCTGAATGTATCTGTTGTTGAGGATCTGTAGTAATTTCTTTCTTAATGCAGTGGTCCTCAACCAGTGGGTTAGAACTCACTGATAGGTCACAGGAGGGTCTTAGATGGATTTTCTGAGGCTTTCAGGGTGGCCTAAGAGGTCCCCAAGTGCTGATGTCTGTGCTATTGAGGGCTGGGGGCAGGGTAGAGAGAGGAAGGGCATAGCTTCCCTGACTCTCTTGCTTCTGCCTCTTGCTGCTTCCCTCTGGTGCTGCTGCCAATATTTCCCTCCCAGCCAGATTCCACTGTTACTACTCCCTGGCTACTCCCTTTTTTTTTTACAAGGGGTTCCCAGATTGTTTAAAAATATTTTGGTGGATCTCATCCACAAAAAAAGTTGAGAACCACTGAATTAATCAGTTAAAATCAAATAAAAAATTGCAGTAGATGAAAGCTTTAGTACCTGCCCAAGCTGAAGACCAGAACTGAATGTGGTTCTTGCTATATAACAAGCAGAGTCAAAACCTTTAAAATGAACACTTCTGAAAGGGAGGGGAGGGAGAATAAGAATCCACATCTGAATTGGAATTTCACAAGGTGTTAACTTTCAGAAACAGATCTCCTGATTGGGTGGATCTGAAAGAGAGGGAAACTAGTGGTCTCTACCTATAACTTTTTCCATTCCTGTACCTCGGACTTTCATTGTTTTGGTGTATCGTGTGTCTGTGGGTAAAAACAGACATGCGACTGACGTGATTACCCTTGGGGTGTAAAATCCCAGGCCAGGCAAAACAGGTCAGGTTGGGGCACCAACCTGCTATGAGTGCAGCCAGGGAGCTGGTCTGCCAGCTGCAAGGTCTGGGTATGGCCAGGAGCACAGCAAATGTGAGGGTTGGTAGTCCCATTTGGATGGGCGGTTAACCTGTGCTGTGCTCCCAGTGCTCCCCCGCCCCCGCGGCAGACAAGATACAGCCATGGCAGTGCCCAGGCCGGTTTTGCCATGGCCGCACAGATGTGCTAGTCCACTTTGTCCCAGTTTGGTGAGCCTTAGCCCGGGTTGTGACCTTGGAGATCGTCCTGAGGTCACAGACCAGGGTAGCTGCCAACACCACCAAGGGCAATCCTGGGCCAATATCTGGTGGTGCATGTTTACACGTACCACTGGATCCCGAGCCAAAGCAGGCCCAAATCAAGTCTGTTTTTACCCTATGTTACTGGATCTGGAGATGTAAATTGTTGCAATGTGGTTTCAACTTAATGACAGACAATAGCTTTAAGTGTAACACTTTTAATGCAAAACCACAAACTTAGTGTTTAGCTCAAGCACACATTTTACAATCAGAGATGGTTTCAGAAATCTAAAATTGTGTGGCACTTTATGTTGTGTTTTTACTGACCTTAGCAAACTATGTAAAATAATTAGGGAAGTCAGTACTTACTAAAAAGCCAGGCTATGTCATTAGCATAGATTGACCTGAACCAAACTACATATTCCCTAACTTTAGGGGCAATTTAGATCCGGATCTGAGCATTGTGGCTCATGTCAATCTGAAATCATGACGCTTATTCCTGCAGAGTTGTGTAAACAGTCTGGGACGGTACTTGTGATTAATTTTTGACTTGAAATGGAAATTGATACCTTTTTTCACACCTGGAATAGGATGTTTTGCAAGCAAACATCTCTTCACCAGTGCCCCATAACTCTTTATCATGAATTCTAGTGACTTAGCTTTGGAATGAGAAGATAGATCAACATTTCTCCTTTGTCTGTCATCATCTCTTTGTTCTTGCTCGAAGATAAAGCTTTTGAGTTGAAAAGTCCATTTTTAAAAAATTTATTTATTTTAGTAAAGGTGAAGAACTGGAAAACCCACATTTCAAAATATTCCACAGTTGCGAAGCCCTCCACTGTAGGAATGACACAGGAGATCGCACTCAACATACCATCTTTAAACTGATCTGACTGTTATATTTAGGAGCAGGCCTTCTGACTTCTGCTTCTTCTGGAGCCTTCTTTTCTCCCCCCCACCCCATTTTTTCACTTCAAATAAAGCTTGAAGGACCTAAATTAAAGAGAGGCGTTTTATGCATTAATAAGTGTGTAAAATATGGGATGATAGTGAGGCAACTCAGAAGGATCTCTTCCCTGCCCATGTCCCTTGCAGAAACCAAAAACATGAGCATTGCAACTCCATATACATGAAATATATATGATTGTTAAGATTCTGACAGAAGCCAACAGAGAGGGAACAAGTTGGAAAGTCTGGAACCATGCTTTATCCGAAACTATTGTTGCAAAAACTGCTTTCTGTTTGTGTGGGCTGTGTGTGGGGGTGTCATTTTAGCTGAAATTCTACATATACTGCAGCTTCCAGAGTAAGTGGCTCAAAAGACCCATTTCCTTCAATGTAGCAAACAGCTTGGGCAATGATAGAAATACCAGGCTTATCAGTAACATCTCATTCTCATTATGTCTTGCTTAACGTGAGTGTTGGTACGCACCTGGGAGTGGCTAGTGGTGCTCTCCCTGGTAATCAGGACCAGAACAGAGCATAGATAATATAAGACTGAACCTAGAGCTCCTGAAGTCAGATGAGTAGTTTTCTCCAAGCAGGTGGGGTCACTGCCTGGAGGAATGATATCACAAGAGCTCCCAATTACCTTAGTTCTGTTCTAGAAATAAGGCACAAATTGGAAGCTTCAAGCTCTCTAATCCAGCGTCGCCACTGATAATTAGTCTGCATAGTGATATGCCTTCTACAGTTAATGTTTCATAGGGATGGGAAAATTGGATTAGTCCATTCACCCAATTTTTATTGGAATTGGATTAATCCGATCCACCCAATTTTCCTGACCCACCCGATCTTTATTGGATTAGATTAATTCAGGGGTGCACTCTTGCTCTTTAGGGGTTCACCTAATGAGCTTCAGGGGTGCACCTCTCTGCTATTGCAATTTGCTTGTCTCTTCTTTGGCCCATTCATCATTTTAGGATTGTGGCTTAGAATGATGAATGGCCCATTGAACTGAATAGGTTCAGTTTTCCATTGACTTCAATGTGAAATTTTCTCATTGAAGTCATTGGGGAAAAATACAATCCAATTCTGATTTTAACTTGACTTAAATATGATTAAATTGCATCCGTTTCCGATTTTGATCTGGTTCTGATTTTTGGCCCAATTTCCCATCCCTAAGGTTGCATGCTAAGGCCCATCTTTCATTCAGAGGAAGGATCTTTAGGTGGATCCTTCATCCAGGGCAGCAGTGTTGGTTTTGCTTGTGAATATGGTGGAGAAATCCTGCACCAGACTTTTGACTCTGGTCTAAGGTGACTTTCCAATTCTCAAACACTTTTGCCCATGGCATTCCTAAACCCCTTTCCATCTGATGGGAGACACTGTGGGCATCTTTAGACATAACAAAGATTGGGTGTCAAACCCCCTAAGTACATGTTTGGTCATTGTGTGTAAACACCATAACAATCTGAACACCACTTTGGCCACCCATTGAACACGCGATGTGAACACCATGGCATCACAAGGACAATTTGTGTGTTCTGGATGAACATGTGACCAGTGTTGTATCTAATAATATCGTGTGGTGTGTTAACAGTCACAATATGGGGAACTAGGCAGCAGCACTTGTGTGCTGAGTTCGAATGGCGAGAAAACACCAATTTGCCCCAAGTTGGGCTGTGTGTCTAAGCAGCACTATATAGTGAACACAGGGCCAAACCGGTGTTCATATCAAGGTCAAAACACACATTCAGACACCCATTGACGTTATGTCTAAAGACACCCTATGGAAAGTTTGAGGATATCATAAATCTAATTATACTAGCTTCAGATTAGCTGACAGATTTGTGCTACTACAGTTGCCATTTGTCCTAGTCTGGTACCCCTTAAGATCCCAGTGCTTCCAAGCTTGATAATATGGGGCCCATCAAGCATCCAGTCCCCACAAGTCACGTATTTTCAGCACCATATAAGAAAAGATGCTAAAATTGTTTTATGTCAGAATACTAATTCATTCTCTTGACTGCATTGTTTTGCTGCTGCTGCTGCTGCTGTTGTTGTTCGTTTTTATGCCATAAAGGTAGGTACCACCATTGTAAGTTGCTTTTCCCCTTGTAATACAATCAACAGACAGTACAAATGTGTTAAAAAGAGTTCAAACTTAATACTGAAGGTTGGGGGCAGGACCCACTTTGCTACTGCAGCACTATTGTTGGGGAAATTTAATTGTTGTGTAGTAATACATAAAGACTCCTGGCCTTTGAAATAACTGTATTCACTTAATCGGAATATTATTAAAATACCATACCTCATGATAAAGGGTCCTCCTTGTGCCAAGAAAAATTAGATTTAAGAGTGATTGTACTGGCTTTTTATGATAAACAGATTCGTTTTACTCCATAAAAATCTGTAAATAGTTCCGTTTCTTGTATATTATGGGTGTCACATGGTATTCTCCTTAATAATCAAATCAGGAATGAATTTTGTTACTCTACCCTTTTTTCCAAATCTCAAATAAAAATTAAATAGCAGTAAACAATATTTAGCCCTTTTGATTTGGTTAAAAATACATTCCTTTATATGTATCAAGTTGCATTCAAATGTAGCACAAATGATTTTTCAAAGAGAAATTGCTCTTAAAAGGGAAATATTTTGATCCTGGAGGCTTTTTAAACAACCAAAAATAAAAAGAGGGGGAGGAAAAAGTATTGTCTTAACACATGCATGAATGAATCAAATCTTTTGCAGATTACTAATAGTCAATAACATTATTTGGAGGATTCAGAGAAATTCTGTTTTGCATCTTGCATTTTTACAATTTATTGAATTAAATTATTTTCCTTTCTTAAAAATTAAATGTCTGTTCCTTCATTTCCATTCCGTAGTTAAAAATATTCCATAAAATCACTCCATAAATTAATTAAAGTTTTCCACAAACAAATGCTTACATGTTGGGAGAGTGTATAAAAGTAATTGTTACAAGGATGTCATTATCTGTGAAGATAAACTAGTTTTTGAATAAATGCTTTTCAATTCCTCTCCCCCCCACCCCCTAGAGAGCACAATCAGATGAGCTCGAAAAAATAGAAAAGCATGGCAAGTCATCCAAGGAGAAAGAGAATGCCAAGTCTTTGGACAAACCCGAACAGTAAGGAAACCTGCAACTTCTTAACCTCATGCATGTACTCTTGTCTTTTCCAACGTTCATCTCTCCCTTGTCCCCTCCCTTACTTCTTAGATTGCCCCTGGGGGGTAGGGACATGTCTATAACTAATGATTGTACAGCACCAGGCACACTGTTTGTGCTATATAAATAATTATATTAATCTATTAGGTGAATTTAATGTATCACAGTAACCTAACTGGGATTGTTTTGAAGGAAAAAAGGAAAATGAAAGAACTACAGTAGGCAAACTAAATAGTTTTCTTTAATCACTTCTCCAGGTTTCTTTATGAGCTGTCACTAATCCCCAACTTCTCAGAACGAGTCTTTTGTATCCTGTTCCAATCAACATTTTCAGAAACCATTTGCTGTATCCATCGCAAACTTGAATTGCTACAGAAACTGTGTGAGGTAGGTTCTGGTTCTTTTGGAAGTAGAGCTAGATTTTCTGATATTTAATCTTACTTGTTCAGCCATGCTCGTATATAAAAAGTTTTCTTTTATTTACTTTAAGCACTCATTAAATCTGAAGGATAGCAGTCCTGCAGAATGGAACATTTTATGATTGTGCTTCAACATCAAAGCAGATTTTTAAACTGGCTTTCAATGCTGAACTATAACCTCGCAAATTTGTAGTCAGTGCACATCAACCTCGAGAGAATAATATACCTTCTACTTGTGCCAAAGCAAAATCTTCCCTGTTCACAGTTACTGTCTTGGCTTTAACATAACTCACCCTCCCACCCCAAAAACAAACACAAAGCCATCGCTGCTCTTTTGTATATGTACTTTGGATTTTTTGGAGGTGTCCGTTCAACATTATTCCTAATAATTATTTGTGACCAACAGGATCTGAAGATGGCACTATAGTTTTCTTAACAATGGATAAGGAACCACAAATCTAAGACAGTGCATGGAATATAAATACAAATTATCTGTCATTTTGACCAGGAACAAAAAGTTAATTCTGCTATAGGAGAAGTGTCTTTAAAAATAGACAGCATTTTGCTTTGAGTAAGGTAAATTTTGCTTCCCACCCCCAGTTCTTTACAAGAAATCACATATAATACCCCAGGTTTCTTTAAATGCTCTAGTTAGAAGTTAAACAGTTGACTATCTTAGTAAATCACCTGATTCAGCCTTTTCATGACACAAGTCACTAACAAAAATGAATAAGCAGACTCCGTTAAAAAGTAACTTTACTTTTAAGCAGGCAAAACTATGATTTAATCTTGCTTTTATAATAATACTACACGTTCATGCTCAATCAGTATAATGGCAAGTGCACTCATTGCTGTGACACAGATAGCATGGCTGTACAGAGGAGGCAATAGAATCTGGCCGCCTTGGCTTCCAAACCTCTAACCACTAGAATCCACTCCTGTCCTTGAGTGGCTGTTGGAATGTTGGTACCAATCTGAGTACCATGAGTACCACTATGCATTAAACCCCATTAGTCTCGTTAAACCTTCACCCTCTGACATTCTTTCCACCTTGACTCTCAAATCCATCCATAGACACTGTTTCTCCCAGGTTTTGCTAGTTTTCATGTACCGTGAGACCTTCGTGCATACCAAGCTAAGTTCCATCCTGTTGCCTTGAGTCATAATAACTGCCTAGGGAAACTCAGGGTGATTTCAGAAGTTACGGCCCGGCATTTTCACCACAGACCGTGGGGTGGTTTGGACCATGGCTGGGGGTGAAGGGGGGAACCTACAGACGTTCCCCCCATCACCCCCGGCCGTGGGGACCGCCAAACTATGGCCCGTGGTGGAAGCGCCCGGCTGTAACGTCTAAAGGGGCACCCCCCTCCCTGAGCAGGCGGGGCCATCCGATGCAGCATGCGGCCGCATGGCCCCACCCCCAGTGCACCCCGGTCGCCACCCTCCCTGAGACAGGCAGCCGCAGCGGCCTATCTGGCCGCTGCCGCCGCCCGCCTCCAGAACCCCGGAGCGTGGTGGAGGTAAGGTAAAAGATGTTACTTTTCCTTCACCGTGTTCCAGATTACCCCTAGCCACGCTTCGTTCACCGCCGTGGTGCAGGAGAACAAAGCATGGTTAGATTCACCGCGGGGGGTGGTTGACTGAGGTGAACATCTGGATGTGCGCAAACAGACATTCACCTCCGTTCTCTCTCTCTCTCTCTCTCTCACTCACACACACACACACACACCCACCCACTCACCCACCCGCGGTTGACTGTGGTGATTTCAGACAAACGTAATGTCTGAAATCACCCTCAGCCTCATCTCTTCCTGATTCACAGTATCTCCTCCCGTTCACACATCGGCTCCATTAATAAAGAAACTAAGTGTTAACAGTAGGGACAAAATAGTGTGGAGATCTTTTATTGGACCAACTCAAGTTAGTGGAAGCATGCAAGCTTTTGGACCTCACAGGGTTTTTCATCAGGCAGGTCAGGAGTTGGAACTGCAGGTGGAGCAATGGAAAGCTGTATATAGTGACTAGGCAGGCAGAGGTGAGGGGAAGGTGAGAACAGGACATGGGGAGGAGGTAAATACATTTGAAGGGGTGGAGTGATGAGTAGAGCTGTTAAGCATCCACTTGGGGATTCCTGTAACTAAAATTAATTTAGACTTGCAAATTTTTGTAATGATTTGTGAAACCCATATCTAAATTGAGTTCATTGTGTTTTGTATCCAGCAGGGCTATGAATTTTTCTTCCCAGGCTTGCCTTTTGAAGATGTTGTATAGGCTTCCTTTTAAGATCAGGATAGAGAGGTCAGAAATATAGTGGTCACTCTGAAAAAAGTGGGTGTCTGATGGGACACTGTGAGGTCCAAAAGCTTGCACAACTCCACCAACTTGAGTTGGTCCAATAAAAGAGATCTCCACACTATTTTGTCTCTACTGCCTATATGTTGGACCAGAATGGCAACCACACTGTCTCTACTAAATGCTAACAGGACAGAGAGGCCAAACAGCCCCATATTGCTCTGGGCATTGAAGAGGTCAGGAGAAGTTCAGTTCATGCAGAAACAACCACCAAAACCTAAACAATGAAATATCTAAATCAAGTGCCAGGTACACTGCTGGCACTATATAGATGTTTGTTAATAATAATAATAATAATCTCTAGAAAAGTTGATCCGCTAATTTTGCCACCTTGGCAAAACCCATTTTCCCTATAGGTTAGGCTGGCTCTACTAACCTCTTAAAAATAAATTCTCTTCTTATAATCTGATGTATGTAAGAAATATATAAATGATATGTTTAACAGTTATCCAATGGATGTATAGCAATATGAGTTGCTTCCTATTTTTAGGATTGGGGTCCAAAGTGAACTTTTTTCACTTTGCTTTTTGTTTTCTTGTTCACCTTGTTTCCTTGCAGGGTCAAGGTCCAAAGCAAGCCTGCCTTCTGGGACTTACATGCAAGGGCAGTATTATACCCTCTATTTGAGTGTTCTGTGTGGTATAATATCCCCCTTTCTTCCACCTGAAAAATTAAGTGACTTGAAATATCCAGTATTCACCAAATATTTCATTTTATAATAATTACAAGTAATTAATTGGTATTACTGATACCAATATCGGTATTTATTTGGTATTGGTAAGTGATTATTTGGTATTACTGATACCAATTTGGTGTTACCCATAACAATTATTTAGGTATTACTGATGACGTGAATTCAGAAATGATTCTGTATCCTGCTTTATAGACACTGAAAAGTGGCTCAGGAGTCATGCGGGTTCTGGGCTTGGTTCTTGCTTTTGGAAATTACATGAATGGTGGAAACAGAACACGAGGCCAGGCGGATGGCTTTGGATTGGACATTCTCCCCAAGCTGAAAGATGTCAAGAGCAGTGTAAGTGTGTTACACCAGTGTAAGTGTGTTGCACTCTATTTACAATTATAATATTGCATTCTTTAAGGATGGGATACCTCTTTGCGTACAACTAGAATACTGCATTCTTTAAGGATGGGATACCTCATTGTGTGCTCTTTTCCTAAATAAATGGTGCATCATATCTGTTATGAAATTAAGTTAACTTGTGCAACTAACTCATGGAATCATCTGAAAAAGATGAATGTGCCTTGTTAAACTGACAAACTAGTTTGCACATGAGAGACTCCGGTTCTTGCGTCCAAGCCTGACACATTCAGTATATGTGCTGCATGTTCATTGTTTTTTCTTTCTTTCAAGGAGTATTACTCAGTGCAGCTATTTATATTTGTAAAATTACAGCCGCTCCAGTAGTAGAAATTATTGGAAAAGGAGTGAAGAATAATATTAGTAAATGTGGATTTTGAGGTATGCGGGAGAGGGGGAAAATAGTTATAGATAAATCATGGCTATGCAGGTACAATATTAAATCCAGATCTTGGCAGGGCCTTTGCTGACACTAAGACATGACCTGGTGGTTAATATGTAGGCAACTTTGTTTAACTCAAGATTCATCCTATGACACTGCAAGATCTAGGCCATTGGGCTATCCAACAGTTTTATAAAGTAAAAGTAGTGGTAGAAAATGTTGTATGGCTTGAGGTTTCTTATCGTGCTATTAAATCTCAGCAAAACTGTTCATAGGAGGACATATTCTCCTCAGCAGTAATGAATAAAAATAGAAATAAATAAATAAATAAAATAAATAAAGCATAAGCTACCAATACAGCCCTGCAACATGCATAAGAAATGTTTAAATAGTGTTAAAGTGGAGTTAGCACCGTGTCTATAAGCTTTCTAGGTCCATATCTGCAGAAGTTTCCATCATAATCTTTTTTGCTTTGTCTCTTGGTTTTTTAAAATACCTTACCTCCATGATTTTGGAGAAAGTCATGAAAAAAAGACTAAAAACATTTATTTATTTATTTATTTATTTATTTTATTCCAGTTTTTACTCCACCCTTCCCAAATGGTTCAAGACAGTTTACAAAACAAATGAAAACATTACATATAAAAACAGCATAAAAACCCCAACTCGCCCCTCCCCAACCCCACCACAACCTCCCCAAACCCTCCCCAATGCCCCCCACCCCTTCCCCAAACACCCATCAAACCCTCCATTCCCTAGCCATGCACGCCAAATGCCCTGACAAATAATAATTTTTTAAAAAATAATCTTACTCCGCCTCCAGAAGATGCCCAGGCTTGGGCTCAATCAGCCCTCTGGAGGAAGGGAGGTACATAGCATTGGGACAGCAACAAACAAATATCTCCCTGCAAGCCTTTACTGTATGAACAAGATTACAGATAGTACCTGCAGGGAGGCACTGCCGGCTGATTGCAGGGGCTGCAGTGGGGCATGGAAAGATGGGCGATCTTTCAGACGTGGGTGTGGTCCAGACTGCTTGTTTATTTTTATTTATATATCAATTTGTACCCCGCCCTCCTGCACAAGCAGCTCGGGGTGGCTAAAAATATTAAAAAATAAAAATAAAAAATACAAAACCAATAAGTTAAATAGAATACTTAATAAAACACACATTAATACTGCATATTAATATAAAACAGCATGGAGAGGTCATAAAAACATAAATACCCTAACCCAAAACACACACACACACAAATCTCTCACCAAATGCCTGGCGGAATAGCCAGGTCTTGCATTGTCTGAACGTTAGGGCTTTAAAGGTCAAACCAGCACCTTGAGTTGTACCTGAAAAGATATAGGGAGCCAGTGCAGACTTCAGAGCACCGGTGTAAGGTGCTCCTGGTGCCTCGCCCCCAAAAGGAGGTGAGCTACCATGTTCTGCACCAGCTTCAGCTTCTGAACAGTCAGCAAGGGCAACCCCACGTAGAGCACATTGCAGTAGTCTAGCATCGAGTTGATGAAAGCATGGATGATGGTGACCAGATCTGAATCAGAAAGAAAAGGCTTCAGCCTCCTCACCAGATGGAGTTGGTGAAAACTAGGGGTGGGACATCTGGCAAAAAACTGGTTACCAGTTTTACCGGTTACTGGATTACAAAAAACTGGTTTACCGGATTAAAACCGGTTTACCGGTACTGGATTTATTCCATTGATTTCAATGGGGAACTGTCCCCATTGAAATCAATGGGAGAAAAACCCAATACCTCCCCCCTCCCAGACTGTGCGGGTGGAAGGGGGGGCACCCCCCCCCACCCTGCCCAGCCTGCATTTAATTATTATTATTATTTTTTAACCTAAGTCCCTACTAGTGCGGGCTCCGGACCGCCACCGGCAACCCGGAGCCCGCACCAGCAGGTACTAGGGTGATCCCTGGGGTGGGGGGTGGTTTAACACACACCCCACCCCAGGGATCACCCTACCTCCCCACCCAGGGATCGCCTAACTTTGGCGCTCTGGGCAGCGGTGGTGGCGGCCCGGAAGCTTCAGCGCTGGCTGATGGCTTCAGCGCTTTCTAGGCCTTCCGGGGAAACCTGGAAGTTCCCTAGAAGGCCTAGTAAGTGCTGAAGCCACCAGCCAGCGCTGAAGCCACTGGACCGCCATGCGGCTGCCGCCGCCACCCAAAGCGCTAAAGGTAGGCGATCCCTGGGTGGGGAGGTAGGTGATCCCTGGGTTTGGGGGGGTGTTAAACCACCCTAGGGATCACCCTAGTACCACAGTACTTAGCTGCTGGTGCAGGCTCTGGGTTGCCGCTGGCGGCCTGGAGACCACACTAGCAGGGACTTCGGGGGAATTTAAAAAAAAAAAAAAATCCAGGCTGGGCAGGGTGGGTGGGGCGTGTCCCCCCTTCCATCCGCGCAGTTTGGACTCGGGAGGGAAAGTGGTTGGGGTTTCTTTGTTTCTTTTTTTACATTGCGGCCATTCATTTCAATGGCCGCAATGTAAAAAAATCCGGCATGGGGAACCGGTACCAGTACCCCCAAATACCGGAGTAATCCGATACTGCCAGTACAGCAAAATGCTGGCAGTATCGGACAGTGGATGTACCGAACTTCCCACCCCTAGTGAAAAGCGCTCCTGGCCACTGCCACAACTGACAATCCAGGTGTAACAAGGGGTTCCAGAAGCACTCAGAGGCTGCAGACCTGACTGACCAGAGAGGGCTGGACTCCATCAATAAAAGGAGTCCCAATCCCCTCAAGATCACAAGGTCAGTTATCATCACCTCAGTCTTGTCTGGATTCAGCTTCAATTAGCTCAATCCTCATCCAGTCCCCAACAGCAGCCAGACTTTGGGTAAGCACAGAGACTGCAGAGACTGGGTCAGATGAAAAAGAGGTAGAGCTGATGGCATTTCACCCCAAACCTCTAAATGAATCTCACCCAGCAGCCTCATATACACGTTGAGCAAGAGTGGAGACAGAATTAGAACCCTGTGGTAGCCCGCAAGAAAGGTCCTGAAAGGACAACGAGCAATCATCCATTACCACTTTCTGGGACCTCCCCAACAAGAAGGAGCAGACCCACTCAATAGGACCCGCACACACCCACCAGGTTCTGCAGTCATGTCAGCAACACCACATGGTTAACTGTACCAAAGGCTTTCAAAAGATCCAAGAGGATCTATAGGGTAGAATTTCCCTTGTCAGTCTCCAGGTGCAGGTCATCAACCAAGGCCACAAGTGCAGTCTCTGTACCATACACAGGATGGAAGCCAGACTGAAATGGGTGCAGGAATCTGATGGCATTGAGATGAGCCTGGAGCTATTGGGCAACCACCCTTCAGTAACCTTCCCTAAAAATGGAAGGTTAAAGACAGGCAAATAGCTGGCCTGAGAGTTAGCATCCAAAGATGGTTTCTTAAGCAGGGGCCGGACAACCACAGTTTTAAAAACATCTGACACCCTACCCTCCCAAAGGGAGGCATTGACAAGCCCAGCCAGCCATGACCCTAGCATCTCCCAGTTGGCTTTCACCCGCCAAAACAGGCAAGGATCTAATTTGCATCTGGCTGCCCTCACCACCCCAAGCACCTCCTCCACATCAGTGGGTGATACACCAATTGAAACTGATCCAAATAAACAGGATAAGAGGACTGAGTTTTCATAACTTCAAACTCTGACTCTGCAGGTTAAATGGGAGCACCCAAGTTGTGGTGAATGAGTGATTTTTTTCTGCAAAGTAGTTAATAAAAATGTCAATGCGGGCATTAGATGACTCTATTTCTGGGCAGAGGCAGACTGGATTAACCAGGCCCCTCACCACCTGAAACAGCTCCTCCAGAAGAGACTTTGCAGACAGCATGATGGCAGAGAAGGAAGCTTTCTTTGCCACCATCACAGCCACAACATAGTCCTTTAAAAACAATCTATGCTGCAATCAGTTGGCTCCAGCATGAGTCGAACGCCACCTGCACTCTTAACACCTACCCTCCCACTTCAACAGCCTCAGACCCTCTGTATTCCAGGGGGACCTGTGCTGCCACATCTGTGGGAGTGGATGTCTGGGTGCAATCATGTCAGTGGCCAACTGGCCATGGTCAAGATGCCATTCCATAAAACGACTAGGTCATCAACACAGTAGCTATCAAGGTCGGTAGGTAACCTCCCCCCCCCCCCCGAGAGTTCTGGAAACCAATTGAATCTATAAGTCTTTGAGGGAGGACCATCCTAGTGGGTCCACTACCCCTAATTGGGCATAAAAGGGTGGGGATCTGCGCCTTCAAAAGGTAGTGATCCGACCATGATGATGTTGTAACACCACCCCTGATAGTTGGAACCCCTGTTTCCAGGCTAGTGCAAAACATCAAATCCAATGTGTGTCCCATGTCAAGTTCAAGTTAGTTTATTGTTTGGCCAAAGACCATAACAAAATACATGTCTATATATCACAAGATTTACCATCGACAACATGATACATAAAAAAATAATACAATTTAATTCCTTAACATTAAAAAAAGAAAAAAAAAAAAAATGGAATAAGGAAAAGAATTAAGGAGGCTTATACTTAGGCCCCATTAAGAAATCACACGGAAAACAAAAGGCAAACATAGTTAATGAACAAAAACAAGAGGCTTGTATACTAGCCTTGGTACAATATTCTAAAACTGATTAAAAAACAATACAAATTGCAATTGCAAAAATTAATATAATAATTAAACTAAATAAAAACACTAGGCACTTCTATTTAACCAGGGAATTGTGTAGGGGAAGGGAAGAGACTCAACCTGAGGCCAGAGGAACCACTGCCTAGTGCAGACTTTCAAGCCTGATTTGCATGGCAGCCTCACGGAAAGCAGCTACACTCCTCATGATCCCAGAATTGATTGCACTGAGAAGCTTTATAAGCAGCAACTCAGGAGAATCTATATGATCGTCTAAAACAAAACTCAAAAATTTCCTTCTGGGAACATCATACACAGAACACACGAAAATAACACGTGTAACAGTCTTCAAAACCAGAAAAGAACAGAGAGGGCAGAACCTCTCCTCTCCTGGGACATTCATGTAGCGCCCCTCCAGGAGAGCTGAAGCAAATACTTTAAAACGAAATTTGGTGAAGGCGCTTCTATGGCGAAAATTTGACCATATATCAGAGTAACACTCGCCTCTACTAGGAGAGCAGATTCTAATATAATGGGGGTGGGGTAACCTTTTGAGTCGATAACAAGCGGATTCAAGTTGGAGCTCTTGGTCCAAAATTCTCCTTTTGATCAGGGGCACAGTACCATTCAAGCCAAGTGGGAATAAAGCTTATCTAGAGAACCCCAACTTGGTAACTTCCAGGACCACCTGTGAATCCCACTGCAGGAGTAACCCCCTCTTTACTGCCAAAGAGAGATGAGACTCTTTTTGAGTTGGAAACAAAAATATTTTTAACCAATATTTAATGAGACACAGTAGCGCACTGAATTTAAGAGGGGACCATGAAGTCTCGTGCCGCAATAATGCCTGAGGGTGTCCCCTTAGGGACCCCTAGAAAGGAGCGCAAGAATCCATTCTGAACCACCTCCAGACTATCCAAAAAGCTTCCATCCCAAACTGGGAAAGCATATAGACTTTGACTGAGCACTTTTGCTTTAAAGAGACATAGTGCAGAAGAAACTATCATGCCCCCGTCCTTAAAGTAAAAGCTCATAATGGCCGCTGAAGTCCTCCATGCCAAACTCAGTGTGGCCTCAAAATGTTGATTCCAACTAAGGGAAGGTGAAAAAAATGACCCCCAGATACTTGAAAGACTTCACTTGATCAATTGGATTTTCGCCTATAAACCAACGATGTGGGGTATGAGCTCCACACGAGCCCACAACTAATACCTTGTTTTTTGAATAGTTAATGGTGAGATTTTCCTGGACTGCAATAATCCTTAAACAGGTGCATGGCCCTTCGCAGGCCGACAGAAGTTTGATCAAAAAAAAGTAAAGAGGGGTCAAGCATAGATGAGCCGAATTTGGTCCACATACGTTCTCTATTCACTGTATCAAATGCCATATGGAGATCTATAAAACAAAGAAACATCCTTTTTTGGCGAGCTACATAGTTTTCCAAAAGATATTATAGGTTAAGTATCTGATCTGAGGTAGATTTACCCTGCTGAAAACCAGCTTGCTCAAGTTCTTATTATTTTCATTGAGCGAAGATTGAAATTTGCCCAATAAAAAGCTAGCATACAGCTTCCACACCACACTAAGAAGGCTGATAGGCCTATAGTTGGACGGGAGCTTTGGTTCACCTTTTTTGAAAAATGGAAGAATAATACTGTTTAGCCAAGCCATAGAAATTTCTCCAGAGGCATTTATCTCGGTGAAAAATGGTGCCAGTAATCTGGCCCACCCACCAGTATGGAGCGCTTTTTAACATGTCCAAGGAAATAAAATCAGCCCCGGGAGCTTTCCCTGGCTTGAGCTGAGCTATAAGGGCCAAGATCTCAGCCTCAGAAACCGACCTCCAAGGAGGGAGCCTATCAATGGGGGCAAGATTTAAACCCCCTTCAACTGGCAAGACTCTAGAAAAAACACCATTATAATAGTCTATCCAGACCTCTGTGGGGAGGCTAGGGTGTCTCACCTTGTCTTTACCCAGGCTAGAGGCTCATAAGAGGGACCAAAATTGTCTAGAATCCCTGTTTTTAGCGACCACAAATAACTGCGACCAATATTTCATCTGGGCCTCTAGCTTTTTGGAAGACAGCAAACGACAATAAGTACGCCTTGAGGACAAAAATAAAGCTCTGGACTCATAAGAAGGAACCCGTTTAAGAAGCCTGGCAGACCGCCACAAGGAAGTTCTAGCATTTCTACATTCTATATAAAACCAACGAGGATAAATGACAGGCCTACTCCTGGCCTTTCTACTGACAACTAAAAATGGAGCAAGAAGTTCGGTCAACTTATCATATGAGATCCAGGGTATCAACAAAACCTAGGGCCGAAGACGCCTCACTGAGTACCAACCACTCCTCCCTAGATGTAAAGGACAAGAAGGCTGCTTTTGTTTCCTCAGTCCATTTCATACGTGTATGATACTGACTAGAAACAACAGAAGCTGGTATAAGAAACGGATCTTGGAGGCCTTTATTGGGAACTACTGGTTCAGATATAGTTAAAAGCAAAGGAAAATTTCCATCGTCCTCTCCTTAGTAAGATCAATTAATGGGAAAACCAGTGGAGAGGAAGGGGAGACTGCTATACAGGTTGGCTCTGCTATTACGCCATTTAGCCCATACTCGGCTACAACCTTGTGGACCAAAGGAATCTTAGAAGAACCAGGCTCTAAACCATTGGGAACACGCAGATCAAATGCATCAGAATGATTTATTTATTTATTTCTAGATTTATACCCCGCTCCTCCTGAGAACAGCTTGGGGTGGCTTCCAACAAAAAAATATAAAATCCATATAAAACCAGTTAAAAACACATCAAAAATACATCAGGTATTAAAACAGGGCCCGGGAAACATTTAAAACAATAAAATAGGGTAGGGGAGATAAAAACCTATTAACTCACCCTCCCACCCTCCCCAAAGGCCTGGGCGAACAGCCAGGTTTTACATCTTCGCCGGAATATCAAAAGGCTTGGGGCCAGACGAGCTTCCTCCGGAAGGAAGTTCCAAAGGTGTGGCGCAGCCACTGAGAATGCCCTCTCCATTGTGGCCCCCCCCGCTTAACATGGGGGACCTCCAAGAAGTCACCCCCGGCAGGCCAAAGGAGCCGCTCTGGGGCACAGAGGGCGAGGCGTGATAAACACAAGAGATAAAAATTGATCTACTATTGAGAAGTTTCTCCCTGGCCATGATCTTAGGCACAAGAGATGCCAAGGAGAAAGAAACATTAATCATCCATTGTCCCCTGGCACTTGGCAAATGGTCCACAGAACTGATATTATGCCGAGTGACCAAGAGACCCAAGATCAGCCTCAGGTGCTCGGCAACATCTAATGGGGTATTTCAATGGGGAAGGTTGCCCCTAGGTAAGGGCAAAATGATAAAAAACAGATTACAAGCCATTACCTTAAAGTTCTGCATACACTCACCGGTGGAAGAACTTAAAACTTCTGGTCGGGAGTAGGTAATGGATACCTTCTCTCTCCTTTACCGGGAGGGATTACTACTGGGTGTGCTGGACAAGCAGTGCCCAAATACGGCTTCCTGGAGGTAGTTGTAAATTGGCTAGTAGGAGCAAGCAAGTGGGGGCCAAAAAGTAAATCAACCTTCTTATTATTTGGTCAGGAGAAATTATTATTATTATTATTATTATTATTATTTTATTATTATTTTTCCTCCCATCCTGAATCACAATTAAACATTCATAATTTGAACACTTCTCAGTGAAACAAAAGCAACAAAAAAAACCCCAAACCCACTCAGAATTATTTAAATGAATTTGCATTTTAGATTCACTATGTATACTTTCAGAGTACACCAGACATTGAAGTGAGACATAGCAAGAGGATTTCCGATTACTATTTTTTTCCCCCTCAATAAACTCCTTTTTCATTTAAGCACTTGATTCAGAGTAGAATATCAACATGCATTCTACATTTCTTTGGCCTTCTAGGCTAAAGGCACATAAATTTTATTTATTTATTTATTTATTTTGATTTCTTGACTACCTTTTCCCAAAGGCTCAGCCGAGTCCTAAAATATATCATAAAGTTTAGATAGAAAGACATATACAAATATACAAAAATAGAACCCATAAAGATACAGACTATATAAAATTCCCATTAAAATCACTCCCTGAACAGTATCTTCATCTGCTAAAGGCTTGACCAAATAAATAAGTCTTGCATCTGGAAAATGCTCAGATATGGGATTTGCCAAACCTCCAAGGAAGGGAATTTTTGATAGGAATGTGCGAACAGAACACGGTTCGGATGTTCAGTCGTTAGGTTCAAAACCCGAGTTCAGGTTCGGTTTGGCGGAGTTCGGTTCAGCCAAACTCGGCCGAACATCCAAAAATAACGCTATTGATACAGATACCGATATTGAAAGAGGAGGGGCGGCGGGTGGGTTCAGGGAGGAGGGGCGGGATCAGGGAGGTCTGTAGAGGGGAAGGAGGGGCCGCCTAGTTTTCGGCTGTGGGCTCCAGTCTCTGCCCCAGGGCAAAAAATAAATAAAAATGGAGCGGGGTGGTGTCGTCATGGATTGCTGTCCTCTCAGAAAATGCTGACCAAGGCCCGGGCCTAAGGGGCCTGCCCCTAAATCCAGGCTTGCTTGTAGGGGTGAAATTTGGTTTCCAACCTGATTCCATTTAAAATAAATTCAGTCATTCAGTTGGAACAAACAAATATCAGAATGAACAGTCATTTAGAGACATTGCAGTATTTATTTTATTTATTTATTTACATTTATTAGCCACCCCTCATGCCCATGGCATCTTGGGGTGGCATACAACATAAAAATAAAAACAATAATAAAACGCAACGAATAAAAATGTTTTAAAACCCATCTAAAAGACCCCATTACCCCTGCACACTTTAATTATCCCAACCCACCCTCCCCTCCTCCGAACGCCTGGTAGAACAGCCAAATCTTACAGGCCTGGCGGAAGGCCAACAAACATGGGTCCAGATGGGCTTCCTCCGGGAGGGAGTTCCACAATCACGGTAAGGCCACCAAGAACGCCCTCTCCATTGTGGCCTCCCGTTTTGCATGGGGGAACTCCAAGAAGGTGCCCCTGGCAGACAGCAGGGGTCATTCTGGTGTGCGGAGGGTGAGGCGGTCCCTGAGGTATGAAGAGCCAAGACCATGTAGGGCCTTATAGGTCAAAACCAATACCTTGAATTTGGCTCGGTACACTATAGGCAGCCATGCAGCATGCGGAGCATGGGGGTGATATGCTCTCACTGGCTCGTCCCCACAAGGAGATGAGCCACCCCATTCTGTACTAGCTGCAGCCTCCGAACCAGCGTCAAGGGAAGCCCCACGTAGAGCGCATTGCAGTAGTCCAGCCTCGAGGTGATGAAGGCATGGATGATGGTGGCCAGGTCGGGTCTGGAGACATATGGACGCAGCCTCCGCACCAGATACAGCTGGCAGAAGGCAGCTTTAGCCACCGCCTCCACCTGCTGATCCAGGTGGAGATCTGAGTCCAACAATACCCCCAGACTCTGAACCTGCTGGACTACAGGAGGGCGGACCCCTCTACGAGGGGAGCCAACACCTCCCTCGCCCTACCTACTGCCATCACCTCCATCTTAGCAGGATTGAGCTTCAGTCTGGTCTGCCGTAGCCAATCCACCACGGCCTCCAAACAGTGGGACAGTACAGAGACGGCAGTAGTCTAGTTTCAAGGTTATGAAAGCATGCATGAAGGTGGCCACGTCTGAATTTGAAAAAGGTTTGCAGCCTTCTCACCGGGTGGAGTTGGAGATTTTGGAAAATTAATATAACCTATTACAGCTAGAATATAATGAAAAACTATCACAGAAACTTCATAATTTCATTTTTTCCCCACACAGGATAACAGCAGAAGTCTTCTGTCCTATATTGTTTCATACTATTTGCGTAATTTTGATGAGGTGAGTGTTAATGCTATTTTAAATTTTAAAGATTTCAAAATTAGATAAGGTTTAGTATCTTACATAGCTTAAGAAGACTTAAATCAGTTGTTTTCTGTTCATTAACAGCATTTGTTCGAACTATCAGGTATATGTTCTGGTATGTCAACATCAATGTGCTATTCATTTTAAAGAATTGTATCTTCTTTACAATTATTTTAATGTGAATGCTCCTTTGTATTTTTGTCAGGATGCTGGAAAAGAGCAATGCATCTTTCCTCTTCCAGAGCCACAGGATCTTTTTCAGGCTTCACAAATGAAGTTTGAAGACTTTCAAAAGGATCTTCGCAAACTGAAAAAAGACTTGCAAGGTGTGTCTGTAGGCAACAGGTAGCACTCCCTGGATTCTTCTATCTTTTGTGGAAACCACTTAATGTTCAAAAACGTTGTGAAAGAAATATTTGCTTTTATGTCTTTGTTTATACTGACTTTAATACTAAATAATTTACACCGTAACCATCCTTCTTCCTTTGGTCCCTTAGTCTGATGACCCTAAGATCCAGTCTTATGTAGTCCACCTTATGTTTTGTTCTGTCCTGCACTTCAGCTTATAGCATTTTAGGTCACACCCACCTCATTCTATTGCTGTATCATCTTTCCACTTCAGTATGGTCTGCCCCTTGGTCTACCAGTCCAAAGAGCACAGTCATTAGAAAATGCTTGTCCTTTAGCAAGCAGATGTCCATATAAGAGACATTTTCTTCTTCGTATTACATCAGCTACTGTTGATTTTGCAATTGTCTCTGTATAAGGGCCCCACATTCACTGTGTCTTTGGAAAATGTAGTGAAAACGGGTCTATTTATTTATTTATATTACTATTCCACCCTTCCCAAAAAATCAGGGTGGCTTACAAGTCATAAAAACATGATTTTTTACAAATAATAAAAATATGATTACAAAAGACTCTAACCCCACCCCCGACCCTACCACAACCCCCCCACAAACCCACCCAATATCACCAGGCCATTCCCAAACCTCAAAACCATTCCAATCCCCAATCTATCTCTACCGACCAAATGCCTTTTCCAATAAAAAAAAGGCTTACACCTTCTCCAGAAGATGCTCAGGCCTGGGCTCAAACAAACCTCAGTGGGAAAGAGAATTCCAAAGCACTGGAGCAGCAACTGAGAACACCTCCCTGAGAGCCCTTGTCATACGATAGACTAATGGATGGTATCCACAGGGAGGTGCTCCTGGCCAATCTCAGGGGTCGCAGCAGGGCATAGAAGGATAGACGCTCTTTCAGATGTGGATGATGTTAACCATAGTGTTCTGTTTTTTAATTAAAGACATCAGTAAGAATTTGTTACGTATTATTTCAAAAAAAAATAAAAAATAAAAAAGAAGTCTGGAAGAACACTTTCTTGAGCAGATTAATCAGCTTCTGCACCAGAGAAAGAATTATGTAGTATTCCAAAAGTACAAACTTTCAAGAAGAAATTGATGAAGATTTTATTTTTCAATAGGTTTTCTTCCCACTTGGTGGTCTCTAATTTTTTTTATTTTGTTTTTAAAATCCTGTTGGAAAACAATAGAAGCCTAAATACAGTCTGCACAATGGGAATTACGAAGAGGTTGACATGTGTTCATAGCTGTCTATGGTATTCTGGCAAAGTTATAAATATAATGTGGTGCAATACAGCTGAAGGGCTTAGAGTGGCAAAAATATCCGTTGTTCTTTTATAACCTTCTAAAATATGGTATCCCTGCCTAACTACAAATTGTAAATCATTATATTATTATATTATTTACAAATTATATACTTTTTTACAAAACATATTTTTTAATGAATCAGGTCAAAGCACCCACTTCAGGTAAGTAAAAACATAAATACATCAGAAATGGAACTGAGCAAGATTCCAAAATTGTTTGACCAATTCATCTCAACCTTCATATTCACCATTTCTGCTAAAATGTAGACCTGGATCACACTGGTAACATATTTCAGTTGTGTGTAATTGTGTGAAGATGCGTGGTGATTTTATAGCATATCCAAATTTGGGGACTGACCCAAACTCCCTGTAAGCTATAATAAAACTTGAGACCAGGTCTCGTAAGAGGAAAGAATGGTACTCTAGAATATGGTGTCACTTATTTCTCATAGTGACAAGGTTGTTTCATGCTGTGTTTTCTTTGCAAAGATGATGATAATCTCCAAAAAGTATAAGTGCTGTCCTTGGAACGTTTCGTTTTTATACTCTTAAAATAATTCCAACTAATTGCATCTTGCAGTAGGGTGTTTAAATATCATTTTGAGTGTTACTAAGAGGCAAAGATGAAGCACCGTAAACTTGCTGTCCTAACCTGAAGCCTAAAAATTCCCAGTGTACTTCTGTTGATATTGTAGTTGCTTGTATTTTCATCTTTTCATCTGAGGGATGTGCTATGTATCTTGTTGCTATTAGAGAATGTATACATAAAGATCCTCATGTAGGAAGGTTAATCCTATGCTTCAGTGTCTTCATGAGTTTGGCTACAATTAGTCATATTTTGACATAAGAAATTATTTTTAAAAATTGTCTTTGGATTGACGTAAGTATGTTTTCATTAACGTTGCTATTCATGTATGTTATCTGTTGTAATGGGATATTGTGTGGGATGCCATTTACACATAGCAAACCACCTTAGGACTGTACCATCAGTCCATCCGAGGCCAGTCTGTTTCACTGAATCTATGTAGTTAGCAATTCCATGGTCCTTGCCCTACTGCTTTCCTCCTGCAGACAATCCTTGAACAGCGTTGAGTCCTTTTGTGGCTTATGTGAAATGTAGAGCTATTTCTCCAAAGTCAGTTTACATGCTTTCAGTCTTGTTGTAAGTCTTAATTTGTGAAGGATTCCATGTGCTAGCCTCCATACTCTAGTATATTCATTAACAATCTTTTCTTTTTCTTTTGGCGACATTAAGGTTTACAAAAGTCAGAAAATGCAATAAGTTAGGGCTGTCAGGAAACACTAAGTTGGCAACTTAGTACATATTATGCATGTTATGGAATAAAGCAGTTTGTTAAAGTTTTCAGTGTAGCAAACTGGTAGTGCCTTCAACCTATTTTTACATGTTTGAATAGTGTTAACTTTTTTTAAAAAAAGATAAAATGAATCTGGAAATAACTGGTGTTTATGGCACCCTTGTAATTATTTATTTTGTAAATTTTACAAGTTCTGCAAATTTTACAGTGGAGCTTGCACATTCTTTGAGACAATAAGTTTGCACTTATATGGCTACATGTTCATGAATCTGCAAGGTTCCAAGCAATTTCTGTCGATTCAAACAGCATTTGAATTCAATAGAGTTTGAGGGCACTTTGCATTCCTTGGGGGATTCTAAACACCTGGAAGAATCATGTCCTTACATTGCTTTGCACATACATATGCATCCTCTATGCTTTAACGTGCTCAGAGTCAACTTGAATTTCTACTCATTCATAACTTTAATAAGTTACGGACAAGAGTTTTCAATTTAAGCAATGTCACTAATCATTTAAGAGTACTTCTGTGCCAGTTTTAAAAATCTGTACTTTTTCCCAAAAACATACGATGAGTTCCTCACTTGTCCAAGCACACAATGTATACCTAAATTGCATACCAAAGTGTTGTGCTACATTTTAATTGGGTGCCAAACCCTTATTTACAGGAAGAGGCATTGCTACCCATCGCCCATTCTCCCATGCATATGTAGTGCTAACCTACAGTGTCCAGCACAACCCCTCTGTATGGTCAGTCATTACTGAAGTGTGGTCTGACTACTTAAAAGGATGCCCGGAGGTTCACAGGTGCATTCTGTGTCCCCATGTTGCAGGTAGAAGCCTGCTGACCTTGGTTATACTGTACAAAATTGCTTTTAGATGGGAATGAGGGTTTATTACCATCTTAAATGTCATGTGGTTTTTCAATACAAAACTTGTGCGTGCACACACACAACCTTGTGTAGGACTAAAATGAGCAGCAATTTTGCTGCTTGCAAAAATGCTCATGTCTTGCATTCGTCTCTGATATCGGTTCCCCTGGGAACAGGGACCCATTATGGGGTTGTACACAGGTGGAAAGGGGCCTCCACACTCAGAAAAAGCTGAGCAGGGAAGTCCCCAGGCTCAGCTGTGCAATTTGCTGTCTCGAGGAGGAAAAGGGAGCAAGGAGTAGCCAAAAGCAACAGTAGAAGTCCCAGCCTGGCAGTCAGGTGAATCAGCCTAGAGAGCACAGGTGCCAGGATATTCCACAAGTGTTTGGCAGAGTGAGGAGGTAAGCGGGATTTGAAAATATCAAGAGTTGTCTTGGAGCACTTGGGAGGGGAGAGGGGGGAGGACTCCTCCCCAGTACTCTTTTTTTCTGGTGAGCACATCCCTGTGCTCGGTTCGTCCCGGAACAAAACAAGTACCAGGATTTCAACAAATTCCCCTCACCCCCATGTGCCCCCCCCACTCCCCTCACCCTGGGCCCCACAATTTACTCACCAGGGCTGCGGGCTCCTCTTCTCAGTGCCACTGCTTCTCCCAGGGAGGAAGGGATTCGGGGAGGCTAAGAGCTGCATGCGCGTCAGCAGCTCCCAGCCCCCTGCACAGGCTGGGACCCAGGCTGTGCAGGGGGCTGAGAGCTGCTGACGCACGTGCAGCTCTTAGTTTATACCAGGGGTGCCTCTATTGGGTGCCCCCATATGAACTTTCCCCCTGCCCGACCCCTACAATGCAAGAGTGCCCCCTGCGGCACTCTTGCATTGCAGGGTCCCTTTATGCAGAGTGGACTGCTCTTCTAGCCGCCCACTCCGCATAAAGGGAGAACGCCTCCCTTTTGACCCTGAAGGCTTCCTTAGGAGGGTCGTGTCTAGTCCAACCCCCTGCTTGGNTTCAACAAATTCCCCTCACCCCCATGTGCCCCCCCCACCCCAGTCTAGCGTGAGAGCCAGTTGTCCTGCTCCCTAGTTGGAGGAAGGTGCAGGGATGAAAAGGCACAGGCTACTGACAGGAAGCATGAGCGGCCTTGCCGACCTTCTTGTACCTTGGGTTCCAATGGGGGACAAACCAGCACCTTTCGCAACCATGGACTTCAGCTTTCCGATGGCGGGGGAGGTGCATTAGGCTGTTTGAACTAACTGGACTGGAACTTGAGTATGCCTCAGGCAGCCTTGAGATGATGCTGGGTGTTAGTAAAACTGGACCCAATACTGTTGTGGAGCCAAGGTGTCCCCACCCCTAGTTATTATGAGAAATGGCAATAAAGAGTGCAGCCGTTAAAACCCAAGCAGTGTGTCCTTGTCTCTTTCTGGGATGCGGCAACAAATTACTTGGTGCGATGAGATTTCGTTCCAGTCTTATCATGTACTTGGATGAATGAAGATTGTGCCAATAAGTCAAAATTTCATTGTAGTGAGGGAAGTGGGATTGTTTCTTTCCTTCCTAAATTAAAAACTCACTAAAGGGCTCTTGCTATAACTTTTAAAAAAATCAACTTTCAACAAAAACTACACAGAGAAAATATTAATGCCAAATATATTTCAGCAAATCATGAGCATAAAAAATGTTATAAGAGATTTGTGTCCACAACTGTAGCAGCTGCTACCATTAATAGTTTTACTTTGCCATCTAAATACATTGGCAAAGCACGTGAATGCATGCAAACTTAAGCTTAGACGCATGTGTGCATAAAAGGGATGGTTTTGTTGGTTTACTTAAAAGGAGAAAAAGATTACCATAGTTTTCTGCTTTTTCTGTTACGATTGTACAGACTTCTATCCAGCTCAGCCTGAAAGCATAAGGCTAAAAGACTTTCAGAAAAGTAGATTGTGTACGTATCTTGATTTTTTTATTTTTTCCAGCCCCAGCCCCCAAGACCAAAATTTCATTTATATATTTTAAAGAATTGAGCCATTAAAGATGCACATTTACAAATATAGGTAAAAGGAGATATATTTAAATGGAAAACGTGCACTGCTGAATTCTACAACATCCATTGCTGCTGTACTTTATTTTAAAACAATATGTGGTTGGGGATTCATGTGTTGTGGAATAGATATTTGAATAAACAAAAGACCCAAGAGCAGTGAGGGGTTTTACTGCTGTATCTACTGGGTTTGGCTCCACCAGTTAGATTTCACAGCTCTCCAGGATTTTCACCATAGCCTTCCTGAGTTCAGTGATATATAGCTTAAGCATCCTGATCTGCTTTTGATCTCTCCTGGTTGTCAGTAGCCCTTCTTGATGCAGTCATGTCAAGTAATGACTTTTGTGACTGCCATTCCACAGTAGAAATTTTAGCACTTGCCACATGACTTAAATCAATTCACCATGCAGAGAGAATCAGCGACCTAGGATCTCGGAGACATTGCAAGATTTTAAATGCATCAGATTATCAAAACTTTGCACTTAGAAGATTATTCTATAACACTGGGAAATCGGCAATTAAGCCAGCTATAGAAGTTCTAAACTCCAAAGTAAGAGCTCATCTCCTTTTTGGGGCCGAGCTTGGGGCCCCGGTTTCTTCCTTCAATTTAGACTCCATCCAAACTAAATTTTTGCAAGATCTTATAGGGGTGCCATATGGTACTCTGGTTGCTGCCATTAGATCAGAAACTGGACAACGTTCCTGGTCATCTTCACCTGGAGACAGTCATTGCAACTTTGGCACAAAATCCAATGAACCCCTACGGGTCTTGCAAAATGGATGATATTGGATCGATTTAAAGATAAATGGACTAGTACGATGGAGGACCAGCTGATTAAACTGGGACGGTCTCTGGGTTATCTCATAACGAAAGAACCTTTGCTGGGAAGAGCGGAGATTTTGACCAGGTGAGCTGATATAAACAAACAGGTGGAATTGGCGTCCATTAGGAAATCTCCATACATGAAGGCTTATCTTCCTCTCATCAAGGACAATTGGACCTTGTCAGGATATCTGCTAGAAGATTATTCAGTCAGGGGGAAGAAACTTTTTCTGGCTAAAGGCAGATATGTGGGGATACCTTTTGAACACGGGCTCTGTCCAATTGACATGCAAGAAGTGGAGTCTACAGACCACATTTTATTTCATTGTAAGTTATATGATGAGCTGAGGGAATGCCATTTGGGGGCAATAATAAGTGGGCTACCAGGGAGAACGGACTGCTTTCTGCTACAGATTGCGCTAGGAGACCATGAGTGAGAGGTTACATCTCAGCTAATTAAATTTCTTATTAGGGC
Organism: Sphenodon punctatus; assembly: GCA_003113815.1. Lineage (NCBI taxonomy): Eukaryota > Metazoa > Chordata > Lepidosauria > Sphenodontia > Sphenodontidae > Sphenodon > Sphenodon punctatus. The sequence continues at coordinate 390,803 of QEPC01003426.1, forward strand.
ATTTGAGTATAGACACAGAGATTTATGGAATTCAAATCTCCCTTGGATTGGACGGAGATTGTGATTTCTTGAGTCATGGCACTGTATGTTGACAAGGTTATCTGACTCCTGTAATTGGAGGTTTGATTTCTATCCCAGCGGCTTTTTTAGTACTCACAATTTTGAACTTTGATTGACTGTAAATTATGTTCTGTTTGCTAATTGTTAGCATTTTTATTTTTGAATTTTATTAGCAATAGGGATGACTCTGTTTCTTAGTTCTTTAGTATAATTTTCATGTTGTATTTTCCTTTATTATTGTTGTATTAATTTTTGTAGTGTTTTTACTATTTTTGGCTATGGCCTTCAGTCACGCCTTAATAAATAAATTTGAATTTGAAATTTGATTATCAAAACATTTGTTTCTCTAGTCTTAGGCAATTCTGGAAACTTTATTTAAATTTCTACCTCGCCCTTCCCAAATGGCTCAGGGCGGCTTACAAAACAATTAAAAAACAATAATATAACACAGCATAAAAACACAAATCCCCAACCTTCCCCCTCCCCAACCCGACCACAAAAAAACATGCCCAACCACCCCATCATACCCCTATCCTTCCAAACACCCACCAAAACCTCTATTCCCTATCCGTATCACTGCCATAACAAAAAGAAAGATCTTAAGTTCAATTGGCTTTCAATGGGAATAAGTGTCATCTGTTCCTTTGGGAATATCCCTTATTGGAACTTCTATAAACTTTACCCATTCATATTTTATCCTTCGTCTACCAGAAGCTGGTAGTAAATGACACAGGATGGTTCGTTCTTCATTTGGCTGTTTCATGTACACTTAATATATTTTTTTTCTGTAGTGTTCCTGTGCTGCCCCTGCATCTGTAGGTCTGTTGGACTCCAGCATTTTCCTTAGGCCTTATCCTCCCAGTGCCATCCTTGCATTATGACTCCAAGCTTCATACTTTGTTGCTCCAGTGAGCCTCTCTGGAATGGAGACCTTCAGCATAGAATCCATGGTCACAGAGACTAAAATCTTTCTTTTCTTTTCTGCCTTTAAGATTAATGCTAGCACTCACTTTTACTCACTCTGCGCTGCCTTTTGGGTGTCTGGGCCCATAACCATGTTGGAAATGCAAGGACTGTGAGATCATTGCATCCATTTGCCCAATGCAGAGTTTACAGAGGAGTGTGAGTAGCTAATCATCAATAAGCAGGCAGGAAGCATACTTAAGCTTAAGTAGCTTTATTAGGAAATACATGTAGGATAGGAAAGGCCTACATCTATGCTAAGTCCTAAGACTAGGTGTGTTCAAGAGGGAGGAAGGAAGCTCTCTGAGACACAAAGAGATGAGAAATCTTCCTGGGGGAGGAGATTGACCAATCAGGTCCTGACAGGAGTAGGACAGATAGGATGGGGAAAGGGTTCCCTGATCTGTCTGTCTACTCCTGGTGTTTCTAGCAAACAAACAGGATGAGGTGCTTAGGGATGCAACCAAAGGAATGTATTTCCAACAGCTGCCCCCCATGCCTGGAACTCCCTCCCTTCCCACATCCACCTTGCCCCCTCCCTCCGCACCTTCAAATTCCTCCTCAAAACCCACCTCTTTCTCGCTGCCTTTCCCGACGCCTGCTAGAACTTTCCTTCAATATTTACTGTCTGCCCTCCCTGCAGACTGCTGTCTAACTGCAACCAAGCCAAGCATGTGCACCTGAGACTTCGCATCCGCTGAATGTTATTTATCCTGTGTCTCTCCCTGTGTCCCTCTCCTTGTCTCCCCTCTGCCTGTGTCTATTAGATTGTAAGACATAGGCAGGGACCATGTCATTCTTATAGTTCTGTAAAGCGCCAGGTACATAGTTTGCGCTATACAAATGCTTAAAATAATAATAATAATAATAATAATTAATAATTAATAAAGCAGGAGTGGGAATTGCGATGAAAATTCTGATTTGGTTGTAACCCAAACTGAACCAGGATTTGTTTGGATTTGGCTCGTATTGCTCAGATTCGGTTTGTATCTGAGCAATATGGGCCTAAATCCATGTCTTCCCCCAAGCTCTGCCTCCCCTGGATCCCTGTCTGCCTCTTCCATACTCCTGCCCATCACCCACCCCACCCTATCCCACCCTCCTGAGAGTAGGCTAGGGCGGGCAATGGTGGGCACTGGGCAGGGGCCTAAGGGAGGCAGAGCTGGGGGCAGAGGGGTCATACAGGAGTGGGAGGGGGTACGGTTCCAAATTCAGACAATTTGCATTGATAAGAGTCTGAGCCACCCACCTCTAGTGGGAAGCCATAGCCCTCCTTTCCCTGTCATCCCCCTGACCCTCAGTGGTATAGACAGCCAGAACAAATGTCAGGAGTAGACATGGCAGAGGATGTGGCACAACTACACCAGGACATGCAGAACAATCAGGTTGTCCCAGGCCCCATCCCCAGGCCACCCTAGGACCCTCACATGACTCATCTATGGGTCTTGAACCACTGATCCAGGATATCTCCGTCTAATCAGGTTTTGAAAATTACTTTTCAAAATTAAAGGTGTTCATCTTGAAGTAAAAGGATTTATATATGGATACTGATTAGTACTTACTAGAAAAAACAGAACAGTTGAGCTTTTTTAGTGTTTTATGTGGGAGTAAGGATAGTTTGTGAAACACCATATACCAAATCATTTAACATATTATTTTCTTTTAAAACTTAGGGATGTATGGTTTGTGGAGTTTTAGAATGTAAGTTTATCTAGTCAGTAGAAGATTCAATGAGAACTACAATAGTTATGAAGCGTGTCCAACAGCTTGTATAAACCATCCAATAATTGCTCCTTGAATATATTTTGTCAGGGTAGAGGACTCTATTACAATAACAAGCATAACTTTTCATTCACAAGCATAACATTTATTGTCCTTCATTGCACAAGTTCTACTAAAGTTCCAGAGAAAATGAATTAAAGTCACAGTAATATGATGTCCTAAATATGCACAACAATATGGATAACCATTTCAGATATTCAGAAAGGCAAATAATAAATCTAAATACCCAGTGTTACCAATCCAACGTCTCATAAATCAAGAGAAACTCTTAAAAATCAAGACATTTGGCATATAAATCATGGGTTGCTATTTTTTCAAACATAAACAATAAACTTAAAATTAAAATTAAATAACAAATAAAATAAAAATAATAGTACTAATAAAAATGAAACCTAAGCATAAATTACTGTTGAGTCCTCGGGGAGCTGGGTGGGGAGGCTGCTGGGCTGTTTTGTGACTCATGGTTCCCGATCCCCACTTCCCAACAAGCTCCCCCATCTCACAATATTAGTGATGCTAATTATGAGATCGTGAGTAAGGCTTAGGCCCTTTTCACACAGGCAGCAGTGGGTTGGAGGATAGGTGTGCACCTGCAGTGAGCGAAAATGGGTGTGTGGTAGGGATGTGCGAACAGAACGGGGTTCGGATGTTCAATCGTTCGGTTCAAAAACTGGGTTCAGGTTCAGTTGTTCAGTTCAACAACTGAGTTCAGGTTCGTTCATTCGGTTCGGCGGAATTCAGTCCCGCAGAAGGTTCGGCGGAGTTCGGACCCACTGTGAGGCTTGGGGCACTCCAGGGACCCCCAAGGGTGCCCGTGGCAGCATGGCAGGCCATCAGAGACCCAGCAGCAGCAGAGACCATGAAGGCTTGGTGCTTGTCACCCCAGGTTTCCCGGGCAGGCAGGCTCGGCGCTTGGCCCCTGGGGTTGCCTGTAGCGGCATGGCAGGCCGTCAGAGACCCAGAAGCAGCAGAGACCGGGAAGGCTTGGCACTTGGCACCCTGGGTTGCCTGGGCATTGCAGGCTGGAAGGCCTTTAGTTCTGCTCACTCTATGCTGACTGAGTTATCCATTTCTAGTCGCCATCACGGCAGGCGGTGACTGGCTGGCCACGTGAATCACCACCGGGCAAGGCTACTTGACCAATTTACCAAGAGTTGGTTGAGATCTGGTGAGTAGGATGCCAACCTGCAATGCCCGTCCCCGTATGGGGAGGGAGGATGGGGAGCAACCCAAAAGATTGACATGACAGACACATTTGCTTTACAGGACCAATCAGTAGTGAATTTCAGGTGGGCATAGGGGGTGGCCCTGAGGCGGGCATCAAAGGAACATAACTGGGACTTTGGAGATAGCATCCCAAAAATCATGAGACACAGTTTACACATCCAGACTGGCCAATCGCAATCACATCCTGCAGCACTGTGACAGAGGACATAAGAGAATCTCTATTGGCTCTTTCCTAAGAAGATGCTTCTGAGTTCCCAGTAACAAGTGGGAGAGAGATATTGGGATGGTCACAGCATAGAATGAGGATATGTGGTTGACATTTCTGCTGGCCAATTGCCATCACAAACCGATCTTATACCACAGTGACATGTAAGAGAATCCCTGGCATAGGTTCCTTCTCTGCATATGCTGTTCAGGCTGCGGCATATAAAATTGGGACCCTTTTTTATATCTTTCTGATATTTGGCAGAGATGATCGTGAAAGTGTGATATACAGCCCTGCCAATTTTCATGTACACTGGTTGGACTACAAAGATGTTACAGCCAGTTATACATTTATAAGTTAATTGCTCCCTGATAGAGTGGGGGAGGAAGCTGGCAAGGCATTGCAAACTGGCTTGTATGAGTGCAGTAGAGGCAGAGGCCCGGTCAGGGCTTGGTGGCTGGCACCCCCACTTGGCCGGGTGTTGCAGGCTTGGTTCGTATTCAACAGAACTAAAGAAGTTCTACTGCCAATTGGTCAAGCCTTGCCCTGTGGTGAATCATGTGGACACCCAGTAGCAGACATTTTATTGCCTGGGCACAGAACCCATGGCACAGACAGCAGAGGTGGTATTGGTGGCAGCAGCAGCAGCAGACATTGGATTACCCGGGCACAGAACCCGTGAAACAGCAGAGATGTCAGCAGTAGGATTTGCTTGTGCATAGCACCCATGGAGCCAGTATGGTAGGATTTTCAAGGGAAGAGCTCCCATACAGCAGCAGACGGCAGCAGCAGAATTGCGTGGGTACATTTGGATTTGCCAGGGCAGAGCACCCATGGACCAGCAGACAGTAGCAGCAGGATTACCAGGCCAGTGGAGCACATCACCCAGGGTTGCCAGGGCAGGCAGACAGGCACTTTGGCATGGGCAGAAGGCAGGCTGAGGCAGGGCTCGAGCTTGGCAACCTGGGCAGGCAGACAGGCAGTGTGGTATGAGCAGAAGGCATGCAGAATGAGGTAGGCTTTGATCTAGGCCACCTGGGCAGGTGGGCAGACAGGCAGTGTGGCATGAGCAGAAGGCAGGCAGACTGAGGCAGGGTTCAAACTTTGCAACCTGGGGGGGCAGACAGGCAGTGTGGCATGAGAGGCAGTAGGGAAGGCAGGCTGGGACCTTAGCAGGGCACTCAAATAGTAGAGATGGGACACCAGGGAGAATACCGGATACCGGATTTACAGGTATCGGATACCACTCCTGCTGCTAGAGGACGCTTACCCGCTGATGGAGGCTGATGGCTTAGCATCACAGCACTCTGGTATCCCTTCAGGTGCCTCACCAGGGCAGTTGTGCCAAGGTTGGTGAGCACCTGCCCATGCTTCACCACATTCTGGCACAAAGCGCACTGCACCTCCCCGGTATCATCCAACCGCACCAACTTAAAATGTGCCCAGATGGAGAAGTTTTTGCCCCCTCCTGCCTTTTGCCCTACACCGGGTGATGCACCGCTGACAGCACTGCTGGGCGAGGCAAAGCATGATGGCGACACACCTCTCAAAGGGACATCCATCGCTTCAGCTCCAGACATCTCCTTCACAGGACTAGCATCTGTCTTGCTGTCCCCAATCACAGTGATGCCCCACTAAGGGGAGTACTGGGACCCTGAGGCTGATGGACTGCCCACCATGCTGCTGCCACTCTCCCTGTGCCCCCTATAGCTGCTGCTCCTCCTCCTCCTCTCCTTGCTGCCATTGCCCAGAGATCGGGCCCTGCCTCTAGCAGCCGGGGTGGGATTCACCAGCCCTGGGCTGCTGGGGATCGCCTCAATAACGGGGGATGATGGTGGCCCATGGTGAACTTCAGACCCTGCCCCTGAAGCACCTACACCTGCTCCTCCATCCACAGCAGAGACCACCTCAACCTCCTGGACTGCAGGCCTTCCAGTGCCCTGCGTGGTAGGGGAGGATGCTGGCAGGAGGTGCTGCCGAAACACACCCCTAGTGCCACTGTTGAGAGCCTTGGAAGCCTGACTGCCAGTGCCAAAATCAGGCCTGTGGAGTTTGGGGCGTGGTGATGTGCTCGGGCTGCTGCCACTCCACTGCCATGCCCTTACCCCTAAGACCTCTGCCACATGGCCCATTGCCCTCCTTAAGGGCAGCAGACTGGCCTCTCCTGCTTCCCTTCTCCATTTTTCCTTCCCAAATTATGCAGAGGAGGATTTTATAATTTTTTATTTATTCATTCAAAATTGGAATATTATATATATATCTACTACTACACTAACTCTAACTACTATTAAGTATTCTAAAATTTATAGAACTAAATGGAATATTATATTTACAAAGGCCTAGTTCTGCAAACACTCTATAAAATATTAAAACTGAATAGCTGCTGCACACTGTCTCTATCTCTATAACTAAGCTAACTACAACTAGTAACTATGTAATATCTAAAATCTAATATCCATCTATCTATATCTATATAATATATACACAGGGATGGGGGAGGGGGAGACACAGACAGCTCACAACAAACAACACAGGGAGGGGTAAAAAACTGAAATGAAACCTAAATCAATCTAATGCTACTCTAAATAAACCCCAAAACAGGGGAAGGGAATCAGGGATGGAATATATACAGGGAGGAGGGAAGGATTCAATGGAGGGTAGGGGGAAAGAACACAGTGAGGGGTAAAAAATAAAAATAACACCTAAATCTATCTAATCTAATCTAAATAAATGAGACTATGGAGGTAAATGTGTGGGAATAGGTGAAATAGGAGGAGTATGGCAATGGATTAGGAGGAACACAAACTGCTGGGAAAGGGAGACTTCTGAAAACGCCTGCTGACAGGATCAGTGGCTAGCTCAGAAGGAATTGGAAGTGGGGGAGGGCAATGACTTTTGTTACTTGCTGCACCCGCCTTACCACAAGCCCCATTGACTCTGTGCAGTCTAGCTCTGTGCGGGCTGAAACAAGAATTTAAAAAAGCTTAGAAGATTGAACACCAGGACCAAGATCTTGCCAAATTCTTGGTCCCAGTGCGAGATCTCACAAGGTTTCTCACAAAATGGAGGGTGGGGGAGTATTAGGGCATCCCAGGACACCAGCTAACTTATCTCATCTCCAGGCTGCTGGCCTCTGGTCCAGTGGCTGCTTGCAGCTCCCTGTCTCTCTCTGCATTCTGCAGAGAGCTAAACTTGCTCTCTGCCTTCCCTACCATGCTACAGAGCTTTTCTGGGTCCCGACATAAATTATCTGAGTGGGAGGGGAGCAGGAAAGTCTCTCCCCCATTGTGTGCAACATTCGAATCGTTCCCTGTTTCCAGGGGGACCGATCAGGGGTCCCTGATATCAGTCCCCCTGGAAATGCGGACTGATTAGAATGTTGCACACAGCCTGGGAACAGTTTTCCTCCTCCCACTCCCCACTCAGAAAATGTATTGTCAGGTCGCAGTTAAGCTCTGCAGTGTGTCTGGGGATGCAAAGAACAAGCTCAGCTCTCAGTAGAATGCAGCGGGAGGCAGGGAGCAGCCACCGGACCAGAGGTCAGCAGCTCCACTGTAACCAGCCCTACTCTTGATCTCACAAGATTAGTAACACTAATTGTGAGATTGGCACAGAGGCTTAGATATCACATATCTCACAATACATTTGTGAGAGTTGGCAGTGCTGAATACCCATTTCCGGTCTAATGTGATCCCTTATTTTATTCTCCATTTTTCATTTTCTTGTGTATGTATATTACTTTTTTCCCCTTCAATTCTTAAGCTTTCTTTAATAATAATTTAAAAAACCCTCATTAAATATTTTGTAATATCATGCCTGAGAGACAAGGAGAGGCAGCTATGTATGTGACAAATTCCAAATCTGTCATCAGTATTAGTTTATATGATCCCATTATAACTTCTCTGTTTCTGACAGTTGCACAGTTTCACTTACTTTAAAGCCTATGTCTTCCTAGCAGAATTAGCCAAAGCTGCTGCAAACTAATAATCTGTACTGCAGCCACCTATTTCAGCAGCTCATGCAGACATCGCTAAAAGGGTTAAGCAACTGAAACTGTGCAGAATGCAGACTCCTAAACCTAAACCAGATGTAAACTAAAGCCAGGCTTTCAGTCAATCTGTGAGTCATGTTTGACTGTCCTTAAAACTCCAAACAAGGAATTGTCTATGGAAGCCCTTGAAGCCTCAACAGTTTTTAGTGTAAGTCTGAACAATACCGAACAAAATAAATAAAAGAAAATTGAGAGCTCTCTCTACTTGTGGCAGAGTTTCTTTCCGATACAGCCAGCTTCATTTCCCTTCATTAAATTCTGAAATTTCTTTAACGTTACTGGCTGTGGTTGTAAACATCACTTGCTCATTCTGGGGAAAACATGACAAACCAAGCCTATTTTTTCAGGAAACACAAAGCACTCGTGTTAATTTCAGTCAGAACTTGTGAGTGTTCAGCATTTCTAAAAACTACCATGGGAAGATTTTTAAAAGCACCTCAAGGATATAAACCAAGTTCCAATGGCTTTCGGTGGAGGTTGCTGTGGTCTTTAAGAGAGTGATAATCTACTCCACCCCAGGCCATTGTTGTAACTCCTTAAACAGAAATTATAGCTTCTTGGTCTTTAACTTTAGACGTCCTGTTGAGTTTAATAGGTTATAACTGATAGTTTCTGTAGAAAATACTCAACACGTGTAGTATTATAGAGTACAATCAGCTCCCTAACGGGGGATGAGGGGAGCAGAGCACAACAGGGTGGATATCAGTCATATATTTTTTTATTAAATGCGTGTGTTCACTGCATTTTCCCCAGGGGGAAAGCAGTCAACATGGGTCCCTGATTATAGTGTGGTTAAAATCTCTATATACATGAAATGACTTTTTTCCCCACTGTGTAGATTTTTTTTTTTCTTCAAGAATAACTGGTTTCAAATGTCTGTAAATGTGTCCCTTCAACATTAATGTGGTTGACTAAATGAGAGAAGAGGCAACCTCAAGAGTCAATTTTTAGTGAGATAAAAATTTATTCATAGTTCATTGCATTTTCATGTTGTTTGGTTTTATATGTGGCATAAGACTTTTTGGAACTTGGAAGCAGATTTAGGGAGAAAGGAAGACAAGCACTGAGGGAAACAGTACTGCATATGACTATCATCACCAGAAGACAGTGAGTGATTTGAGTACATCAAGTGAAAGAAGCAGCTGGTCAGCTTCTATTTACATCACTTCCCATCCTGTTCCATCGCTTTAGTTTATCTCCAAGAAACCATGACTTAAGATTAGCACAGAGCTAGCTTTGCCTATAAGGGACCAGATTTGTGTCTACTATAGCTAGTTGGGAAAATTCCAAAATAATAAAGGGAAAGGGGAAATCTACTTCCTATTTTTTTCAACCAGCTCTGGTTTACCAAGGCTCAGCAAAGTACTATTATTTTGTGATCAACTCTATTTTATGTCGACAAAGTGAGTAAACCATGAGGTATGAGGGACTGTATCAAATATCCTTTGCTGACTGAATCATCCTGCTCTTCTGACTATGGAAAGGATGAGTGGACAATAAAGGTAGCTCTTTTGGTTAGTGTGTTCATTTCTAGTATATTTTGGAAGGAGCATTAAATGGAAGAAGAGAAGAAAAGGTAATGGATGTTGTAACTCCACTCAGACTTCCACTTCTTTTGAGGTAGCCACCAAGATTGTCCTAAGATTTCAGTCATTTTTTGGTGTATACACACATTCTTTGCTATCGTTCCCATTCCAAGTGAAACCTTTGATAAACTTAAAAAAACAACACAACCACCACCTGTGTTTGTCACTGTCTCTCAGTCAGTTAACTTGCTTTCTTGCTTGGGGAGTTCCCATCAAAGATGAGCAACAAGGAAATGCTTGGTGTGGCTCTAAACCTAGAGTGGCCCTCTACTTATAGTGAAGTCTCTCAATGAAGAGACTGGACTTTCATGAGAACTCCTATTTACAGAAGGATTAGGATGGAATTAAGACTTTCAGCTGCTAGGTCCTCCAAATGCATAGGCTCTTTTAGAGAGAGAGTGTGGTTGCCATGTTGGTCTCAAAAGTAAGAGATGGAGACAAAGAAATTAAAATGATATCTTGTATTGGACTAAATTTTGTTGGTGAGAATATGCAAGCTTCCAAGCCACACAGGGCCCTTCCTCAGGCATGAAAATACAGGACAGGTATGAGGAGGTACAGCAGTGACTTGGGTGGGAGTGGATAGGACAAAAGAACTCTTTATAAAGACAGATATCTTCAATTATTTTCAAGCTGTTGAAAATGAAGTAAAACACGATAACCTACAAGGAGCGGAATAGGTTGCGTTCAGGCATTCATATAATGCGTCTTGGATGGGGTGGGGGACAAAATAGGGGAAGAGCTTGGCTAGTCTCAGAAAAAAGCTGGTACTGTCTGTGCAACAGGCTGCCCTCATAGGCACTGGTTGTCAGACCGAATTCATGGGATAAGTGGTTCCTCTTTGGCTTGTAATGGTTAATGAAGAGTGTGGCCTGTTAAACTACAATTTGGTTTCCCTGTCTTCTTCTGGGGTGCGATGAAAATATTTTTCATCATCACCATTCCCACCCATCTTCATCCATCATCATCACCAGGAGAGACAAGGATACATTTATGAGGTTGCAGGTGTTTAACTTAGTTACAAGGAGGAGATTCTTATCACTTGTGACAAACCAGGGAAAGCCTGATGGAAGAGGTATTTCAGGAGGGACTTGAAAGTTGGGAGAGAGGGAGAAGAATGAATGTATCCAGGATGGGAGTTCTAGGCATGGGGGCAAGAGAGAAGGGGCAAAGGTGTTTAGAGGAGCATGGGAGTTGCAAGCAGGTGATGGGGCAGAGGAGGAGTGAAGCTTCCAGGCAGGAATGTTGGGGGATACAAGAGCAGAGAGAGATGGGGGAGAAACGCCATGAAGAGCCTTGAAGGTGAAGACCAGAAGTTTGTGTTGAATATGTTCCTGTAGGGGAAGCCAGTGTAGGATGGAGAGGAGGGGCTGAACGTGGTCAAATCGACGGGCAAGGTGGATGACTTTGGCAGCAGAGCGTTGAATGGAAATGAGGGATGAGATTAGAGCACGGGAGGCCAGTAAGAAGGAAGTTACAGTAGTGAAGGCGAGAGAAAACTAGAGCATAGGAGTTTTTGCAGTGGCAACAGTAAGGCAGGGCAGGATTTTTGCAATATTATACAGAGCGAAGTGGCAGGACTTGGCAACAGCCTGAATTTGAGGAGGGTGGTGGGTGTGATGTCCCCCATTATTGATGGGGTTTGTCTCCCACTGGTCTCTCAGGTTCGGAGTCTAGGGGTACTCCGATCTGCGGCTTCGCCTGGATCTCCAGATTGAGGTTGTGGCAAGGAGTGCTTTCTGCCAATTACANCAACAGCCTGAATTTGAGGAGGGTGGTGGGTGTGATGTCCCCCATTATTGATGGGGTTTGTCTCCCACTCGTCTCTCAGGTTCGGAGTCTAGGGGTACTCCGATCTGCAGCTTCGCCTGGATCTCCAGATTGAGGTTGTGGCAAGGAGTGCTTTCTGCCAATTACACCTGGTGCAACGGCTTCGGCCATATGTTTCTGACTCCAACCTGGCCACTGTCATCCATGCCTTCATCACCTCAAGTTTAGACTATTGTAACGCGCTCTACATGGGGCTACCTTTGGTGACTGTCTGGAGACTGCAGCTGGTGCAGAATGCAGCAGCTTGTTTCCGTATGGGGACGGGTGACCATGAGCACATTACACCAGTGCTCCGAGCTCTGCACTGGCTACTGATACTCTTCCGAACCCGATTCAAAGTGTTGGTGCTTACCTATAAAGTCCTATAAAGCCTGGGCCCCTCCTATCTGTGTGACCACCTCACTCTCTGTGCCCTGGACTGACCCCTGTGGAAGGATGGGTTTTTATTTCTTTTATGCCTCCCTTTTATATATTTTATATATTTTATGTATATTTTTTAATATTTTAATTTTTGTAAGCCGACTCAAGCTGCTTAGGCAGGAGAGGTGGGATACAAATGTTACAAATAAATAAATAAATAAATAAGAGGAAGGAGTCAAAGATCAATCCCAGGTTACATGCCTGGGCGACAGGAAGGATGGTGACACCTCCAATGGAAACAGAGACGGAAGCAGGAGGGGAACATTTTGCTGGAGAAGATGAGTAGTTCAGTCTTGCCCATATTAAGTATGAGTTGGTGGTTAGACATCAGAGCAGAGATGTCAGAAAGACAGTCAGTGATAAGAGACTGGATGGAGGAGGAGAGCATGGGAGTGAAGAGACACAGTTGCTTGTAATCCACACACAGGTGGTACTGGAAGTTGTGGAATTCGATGACTTTACCTAGAGAAAGAGTTTGTAATTGGTATGTAGGAGGTGAAAGTTTATACTTTTAGGTTATGTAGAGTTGATTTGCTCTCTTTTTGTGACTTTTTGGGTTTGTTCTGTTTGGATCTGTATTGTGTATTTTTATTTGTTACGACCTATGGTAACCCACCCACCCTCCTAGAGAAAGAGTGTGCAGGAAGAAGAGAAGAGGACACAGGACAGAACCTTGGGAAACTCCCACAGAGAGGGAAAGCAATGTAGAGTAGGTACCAGCAAGAGAAACGTTGTAGGATCAGTTCAAGAGATACAAAGAGAACCAGTGGAGAACAGAATCCCTGAAACCAAAGGAGCATAGCGAATCCAGGAGGAGACCATGTTTGACAGTGTCAAAGGTGGCAGATAGATCAAGGTGGACAAGAACAGAGTAGAGTCCCTTAGACTTAGCTAAGAGAAGGTCATCAGTGATTTTGGCAATGGCAATCTCCGTCGAATTGAGAGGGTGGAAGCCCAATTGAAGGGGATCAAAGGAGGAGTTAGAAGAGAGGAAATCAAGAGAGTGTGTGTAGACAGCCCATTCCAGGAGTTTCGAAATGAAGGGTAGGAGCTAAATGGAGCAATAGCTGGAAGGGACGGAGTGATGAAGGGTGGCCTTTTTAAAATTAAAGATAGGAGAGACAGTGGCGTGTTTCTAAGCCAATGGAAATGACCCAATAGCGAGGGAGAGATTGATGATGTGCAGCTGTGCTTGAGTGAATAAATGTTGTTGTGCTTGTACCTAATCTCCTCTTGAAGAAAGCCTCAGAAATTTGGAAAAGTAAAAATAATCATTGATAAGTGCCTGGTATTTTTGGAAGGCTGTCATGCTCATTGATTTTGCTTCCTTCAGTAATTACTGCTCAGTAATTTAGATATTGACTCCCGTAAAATTTCATCGAGCACAATAGATAGCTGTAATTAATTAGCAGTGATCCTAAACTAACTCGCATTGAATCTCTGGACTGGGCACTGCTAAAAGCCGCAAGTAGAGTTGCCACCTGTGGTGGTTTTTTACCTGACACTCCGATAGGCCGAAAGTGTCAGGTAAAAAACCACCAACGGTGGCAATTCTAGCTACAAGTGTGTTACTCTTGTTCATAAAAAAATAACCAAGGCACTGGTTTTAGATGCCAATTATTTGAGAGTGACATTTGGTGAAACTGCCAATGGTCAAGCAATGATATCATGGCATCAACATACCCTCAGCTGCTTTCAAAGGCAGCATATTTCAGGCTAATCAGAAAATAAAATCTCACACACACCCCTTCATTTTCAGTTGTCTTTGATGGTTTGTAATTTTAGTCAGGGGGTCAACAGGTTTGTCAAAAGCACGACATTGCCTGGATTGATATTTATTTTAAGCGAGAATTAGTATGTCTTTATCTAAACTGCAGTAATTTTAGTTTGTTTGTTTGTTTATTCCATTCCATTCCATTCCATTGGAATAGATGTAATATATGAAGAGCTGGTGTAGCCTTAATGGATAAGGTGTTGTACTTGAACCAACATTCAGATCTGTCTTAGCCAAAAGCTCCCTGGGTGGCCTTGGCCAGTCACTGTCTCTCAGCCTTGGTTCCACATCTGTAAAATGGCAATAATAATGGCCTCCCTCAGAGGTTTGTTGTCCTAGATAAGTATTGTAAGGGAGGCTCTTTGAACATGGAAAGTACTATATAAATTATTAATAATAACCTACAGTCTCAAACACAACAGGAGATGCTGAAAAGGAGGGGAGGGGGAGACTGTTCAGAGAGCTGAGCGCCCTACAGAAATGCCAGAAATCTCATTAGTTCTTAGGATTACTGTTATGCACAAATTTTTTGAAAAGCCTATTTCTTTCTAGTCTGGTTTTCCAGCCCAAGAGAATTCAACTGGGTCTGTAGAGGATCACCTAGCCTCTAATTTTAGCCTTTTTGCATGAGGAATGGATTATAGGAAATGAGAGGTATTTTTCAAATAGTACTCAGAAGTCCTAGAAGATCTTTCGGAAATCTAAACAGTTCTGTGGAGAAAGATTACACATTTTATTATGACAATATTGCATATCTATTTTCCCCCTCCCCCAAAAGTAGAATGAATACAAAAGATGGGGTAGGCTTTCATTTCCTTAAAGACTTTGTAAGGGGACTGCCTTTGGCTATTGGCATAGGTAGAGAGGAAGATCTCTGGTGGGCACTTATTCTCAGAGGATCTGCACTTATCCTTTTTCAAGTGAGTCTGGCAGCAGGAGATCATTTTGATATACAGTTATTAAATTAAGGAATCAAATGTTTGGCTGTCTGTAATTCGTAGCCTAAAAAGAGACGTTAAATGCATGACATTGATTGGACTGATACAGTGGGCATCTGGCATTGTACAATATCTTTAAAGTATTAATCAGCATCCCCTTAGAAGTCTCTGTCACACTATGATGCAGTTTGAGGGGCACTAGCATCAGTGTTGGAGTCAGTACAAGTTCCTGGTCTTCAAGGCTCTTCATGGCCTTACTCCCCCATATCTCTCTGCTCTTGTATCCTGCCACATTCCTGCCTGGGAACTTCACTCCTCCTCTGCCCCCAGCCTCACCTGCTTGTGACCCCCATGCTGCTCTAAGCATCGTCACCTCTTCTCTCTTGCCTGGAACTCCCTCTCTGGATATATTTGTTCTGATCCCTCCCAGTTTTCAAATCCGTCCTTGAAAACTAACTCTTCTATCAGGTCTTCCCTAGTTTGTCATGAGTGAAATTGCATCCTTACTTGCCCCCCCTGAATTTCTTCTCTGTCACTAGATTACTAACTAAATTAGTTCCCTGTAACTAAGGTAAGTACATGCATCTGCAACTTCTCCACCTCAGGAATGTATCCTTGTCTTTCTCAATGTTCACCTCTTCCTTGTCTACCCCCCCGCCGCCCCCTTTTCTCTCTCAGATTGTCAGCCCCCTTGGGTAGAGACCTGTCTATGGCCCTTTTCAAACGGGTACTGGTGAGTGGGGGGAGAGGTGTGCGCCTGCAGTGGGTGGAGGTGGGTATGCGCCCATTCCCACGGGCATACACGCATCCCCACCTATCTCCACGCACAGAGCAACCAGCATGGGAGCTCGTTGCTCCATGGGTGGGTGATGGGTGGAGCGTGGACAAGTGTGAAAAGGTCCTATAACTTTGTACAATGCCAAGTACACTGCTACTACTAATCATGTCTATAGTGCTATTAGACATATCCAGCGCTTTAGTCACAGATTTTTAAAGACAGGTCTCTGCCCAGTGGACTTGCAATCTAAAATGGACACAGGTGAGGGGAACACCAGGAAAGGTGCACATATATTGCATTTTACAGATGGGGAACTGAGACTGAGACTTACCCAAGGCCACCCAGTGAGTTCATGGCTAGGGCAGGATTCGAACCCTGGCTTCCCAGGTACAAGACAACTACACCACACTGGCTCTTCGTGAAAGAGATAGCCACTGCTGGTGCTATATAAATGATAATAATTAATAATACTCCTCATGCCTGGTTAACTGTGTATGTCTGAGTTTGTGGGAATTTTTAATTTTCATCTTCTTCTGCTAAGACGGTCTCTATTTAAGGTCTCTGGATATTAACAAAGGAGATGATAGTCCACTGGAGTCAGAGTTTGGTCTGTACAGACCCCACTCGCATGTTTAGTGTGTAGAGCCTAATAAACGACAGCCCCTTGAATGTAGTTGTTGTGTGTCGGTTCAGCCCATACACACAGGTTTAGTGTTACTAGCCTAATAAATAGGCGGGGGCTCTTCCTTGCTACACTTCTCCTCCCAATTCCCCTTTTTCGGTATCCAGCCCCCTGACGGGACTCTCAGCTGTGGCGAGCCATTGGAAGAAGCTGCCGCCACAGCTGTTTATTTCTTCCAGGCTATCACTCAAGGAGGTGAATGATTTTAAATGATTTTTTTGTGTGGTATCAATAAAGGCTTTTAATATGTTTCTTGACTGTCATTGTGTTTCCCACTGGCCCATCCTTTTCCCTCTTAGCATCCAGCCGGTGGCTTTTTCATGTGAGTTCCATCCCTACTGGCATTCACACAGTAGCCGGCTGCAGCTTCAACCTCTGCATTTCTTATTGGCATTCTCAGGCTAGCTTCACTAATCTATTAATGGCAATTAATCTAGTCTAGGAATGGCAATAGGAAGTACAGAGGCACAGGCATGCAGGTGGCTACTCTGCAGATGACCAACACCTGGCCTTTGCCTGTGGCTTTCCTACGGCCATTCCCTTTATACCTGGAAAAAGGATTTTCCCTGTTGGGGTAGAGTGGCTGTTCCCCAAACCTCCCCACTCATTTTAGGTGAACTGCATTCCCCCTCCCTTCCTTCCTTCCTTCCTTCCTTCTAAGCTTGGATTGTTTTTCGCTATGTGCATCACTTTGCACTTGTCCACATTAAATTAATCTGCCATTTAGATGCCCCCTGCAATTCTTCATGGTCCACTCGTGTTTTAACTACCTTGAATAACTTGGTATTGTCCGCAGATTTGATCACCTCACTCCTTACTCCCCTTTCCAGATCATTAATGAATAGATTAAACAACACCAGTCCCAGTATAGATCCCTGGGCCACTACACTGTTTACTTTTCTCCATTGTGAAAACTGACCATTTAGTCCTACTCTTTGCTTCCGGTCCTTTAGCCAGTTACCAATTCACAACAGGGCACTGCCTCCTATCCCATTATTTTTTAATTTCCTCAAGTCTCTCATGGATGAACCTTATCAAATGCTTTCTGAAAATTCAGATACACTATATCAATTCACTACCCTTATCCACATGCTCGTTCACTCCCTCAAAAAATCCAATAAATTAGTCAGGCACGACTTTCTGTTGCTAAATCTATGTCGACTCTTCCTCTTTAATCCATGTTTATCAATATGTCCCATGATTCTGTTTTTATTTATTTATTTATTTATTTATCCCCTTAACTTTGGAAGCTGGGCGGAGGCCGTGCCGGGGGCACGTGCCGAAGGGGCACGTGCCGAAGGGGCCTGCCCTTTGGCCGTGCCCTTCGACTGGGCAATGAGTCGGAGGTGGAAATGTTTGGGGGTCCATTTATTTTTCTGGGAATAGCTGTGTGGGCTGAAGGAGAAGGTGGTGGGACCAGTTCCTTCCTGTGAGAGAGGAGTGGAGCTGGTTGGTGTTCCCAGGTGGCAGCTGGGAATAGAGAGTGTGTTGATGGGGATTGTTTTTCAGCTAGGTTGGGTGTGTGTGTGTGGGATTGAGAAATTGTTTATTATGTATTATGTATCAATTGTATTGGATTCGGGTTCCCTGCGTGGAGTTAAAAACCTGGAATTTATATATTATGTTGTAAGCCGCTTCGAATCATTGTCGAGAGAGAGCGGGGTATAAATAAATGTGGATGTGGATTTATTTAAGAAATTTTACCCGCCCATCCTGCCACAGGTAGCTCTGGGCGGCTTACAATCAACAATAAAAACACTTACAATTCTCAAAGCAAGGAGGAAATAAAACATCCGTAACCACCTCCCACCCTAATCCATTCCCCCCACCCTCCCCATCAAAAGCCAGGTGGAACAGCCACATTTTACAACAGCATCAAAAAGAGGGGAGATCTGGGGCCAACGGGCCTCCACTGGCAGGGAGTTCCACAGCCGTCCCCTCCCCTCGTGGTCCCCCGGCAGACTTGGAGACCTCGAGGAAAGCACCCCTGATGACTGCAGGGGCCGATCCAGGACCTGAAGGGTGAGATGGTTTTTAATAATAGTTTCCACCATTTTGCCCAGCACAGATGTCAGGCTCACCTATCTGTAATTTCCAGGATTGCCTCTGGAGCCTTTTAAAAATATTTGGATTACGTTCGCTTCCCTCCAGTCTTCAGGTACAAAGGCAGATTTTAGTTATAGGTTAAAAATTACCAAAAGTAGGTGTGCAATTTCACATTTGAGTTCCTTCGTAACTCTGGGATGTAAAACATCTGGTCCTGGTGATTTGTTACTATTTAGTTTTTTAATTTGGTCAAGAATCTCTTCCAGAGTCATGTTGACCTGTGCCAGCTCTTCCGATTCATCACCTGCAAAGAACAGGTCCTGCAAGGGTATCTCTCCAACAGCCTCTGCCGTGAAGATCAAAGCAAAGAATTCATTCAGCTCCTCTCCAATGGCCTTATCCTCCCTGAGTGCCCCTTTTACTCCCTGGTCATCTAATGTCCCAGTTGACTTTCTAGCAGGTCTCTTGCTTCTGATGTATTTAAAAAAGACTGCCTGTCCTTCCATGTCCCATTGCGGCCCTTGCGATCAGCTGGAAGCATCTCCGTGTAGGTGCTGTCTGTTAGCCTTATTCATACGACAAGGGCTTGCAGGGGGGCGTTCTTGGTTACTGCCTCAATGCTTCGGAACTCCCTTCCCCTGGAGGTTCACTTGAGCCTGAGCATCTTCCAGAGGTGGTGTATGATTTTTATGGCAATTTCCTGTACTTCCCCAGCATTTAGCCAACATGTTTGTGTCTCCACAGCCCCCGAAGGGGTGTGCCCCTTGGAGCACACACAGGGCTTGAGATTGGCCCATAGCAGCCTGTTCAACTTGCCAAAAATAATAGAAAATGGCCAAAACAGTAGGAAAGTCAGTAAATTTCTGCATCATGCAAATCTCTGTGAATGCCCTGCTTCCAATGGAAGCAACACTTGACAAGAATTCCCATTTGGGGCCTATATGCCTGGCTGTCAGTTTGTGCACCCTGGCCCCAGTGATGGTAATTCTCCTCAAGTCGTTAGAGAGAATACAATGGCTGGGAAAGAACACGCGTCAGGCATGTACTGCCAATCAGGATGAACTGAGAAAATGTATGTTTGAAAATGGAACGTTGGATTTTTAGGGTGGACAGTACATGCACACTAGTGAGAGTGAGAGGAGGGAGAAAGTTCAGAAGTGACAGCTGTGTTGAGCATTCCAGGCTTTTTTGCCTGCAGCTCTATGGTGCTGGCAGACTTTGACGTGAGGAGGCAGCACACAACCTAATTGACAGGACTTGGATATGTGGGTGCACATTAGCCTATATTCACGTGCAGAGCAGGCTACACATGCTCTGGGAACCCTCTGTGAGTGGGGGCTGCTTGTTCAGTGGGTGGTGGCCACATGACCATTGGGGGTGAACACCTGATAAATTAACAGGTAAACACCCACCTGGTGTGGTCTGTTGTCTCGTTTGTTAACACCCTTTAAGTTAGATAAGGTGCACTCTTCTCTTCCTAACCTAAATATTCATTGTTCCAGTGCACTGTTAAGCTGCTGCCATTTTATGTACTCCAGTTATGTCTGCAAAAAATCGATTTTGAAGTGTTTTTAGAAGTCTATTTTGCTGAGCCTGAATATTCAACAGAAGTGAGAGTACATGGAGAATAGTGAAGAAAGAGAAGACTGCACCCCATGGCATATGCACTTGCACTTGATATCGACTTGACTTAATGCAGCACACGCTTAGCCACATTTTTTTTAGCTTTGCACTTAGGTGCAGTCCCACTGAAGTCAGTGGGATTATTTGGTACAATAAACTCCATGTGTGAAGGAGTTCGTGGAAACAGCTGACTGAATTCAAGAACCTAAAGCATTCAGTAGCTGTTATGTTAAATACAACTAGTTTTTATTTAATTCGAATATTATATGCACTGGCTTTTAAAACTTTTAGAGTGTGTAGATGACTAATGCATTTTGTGTTTGTTATTTATTATTTACATACTACCAGAAATTTGTCTGACGTGGAATAGTTGTGACTAGAGATAAGTCCCTGGGACTTACAATTTAAGATGGACTTGGCCATGGCAAAAGCTAGTGCTATTAATAAATTGAATTGAGACCAATCTAAGATGGACAAGGGGGAGGGGAACATAGGGACAAACAGGGATACATTCATAGTAAGATCCATATATTTCTCATGTCTGTTTAATTAGCTTGTAAAAATGTGAAAATGGCTTTTCATGCTTCATTTTCCCCCCTAAAGATTTATAAACATTTATCTTACTTTGCATTCATATTTAGAAGCATTTAAAATGTGCACAAATGTCAGGTTAATTTCACTTCATTTGAATTGCATCTTTTTTGAACGACTTTCAAATCTGATTGTTTTTAAAAATCATATTGATGCTTCTGCATTTGTGGAAAATAATAGTAAAAAGTTATCAGTTAAATCTGAATGTGTCCTTTTGTGTTTTGTTTTTCTTTTCTAAGAAATGTTGCTGCTATGTCAGACTTTTAAGACATATCTTAGTTTTGTTGCTGAATATCTTTTTCCTTAATATTTTTTTTCATAGATGTAATGGCCACTTCATGCCCTGCTCTGTCTTATTTACACAATGACCCTAGGAGACTTTTCCAAAGACCTTTTGTGTGCCACTGTATAGGACAATTATGGGTGAAATTCTGGCTCTGTTGAAGTCAATAGGAGTTTGGCCCTTAACTTTCAGGGCAAAGATTTCACCAAACCTGTTTGAGGCCATCAATTATTGGGTATTTTCAAACGTTACGTGGTCAATGTCCACCACAGTCAATTCCCTGTGGTGGCTTGGACCACGTAACGTCTGTTGGGGGGAACGGATGTTCCCCCTAAGATGTTACCACGGCGTGGGATCAAATTTACCACACGAGTGGCCAAAGTGGCGGGACCGGAGGCCGTCGCGTGTTGAATCTGATTCCAGGCCATGGTGACCCCCGCCATCACGTCTGGACGGTGGACACGGGCCTGAATCCCTGCAGGGATTCCAGCCCGTGGCCATAGTGGGTGGGCGCTGCGGCGGCATTGGCCGCGGCAGCCGGCCGTCTCCCCAGAGGGCAGGTGGCGGGGAGCGTGGAGGGGGCGGGGCCGTGCGGCCGCACGTTGCACCGCGCAGCCCCGCCCCCTCCCCGATTCCCCGCCGGGATCCCCTGGAATGTCTATTAGGGCGTTACGGGTCATCCCAGCGGGGGATCATTTCATTGATTTCGTGACGGGGCCAATCAGCCCCGTCATGTCTGAAAACACCCATTGTTCCAGACAAATTAATTTCTGGATCTATAGAACAGCTTCTTCTCCTGTAGAGCTGTTGATTGATGTCGGTTGTAAAATATTTTATGTTAGATGCTAAATCCTTTTACATAGAAGAACATTAAGAAGAGGAAATAAAGTTATAATTGCTGCAGGTCAGATTACGATACACAAATAATGCTATTTAGTTTAAAAAGTAGGGCTGTACCGAATAGTACTTCCGAATATTCAGGTCCAATACCAAAGTTCCTAATTGTTGGCCTCAATTTTCAATGGCCCTTCAGCACTGTTTCCAAAGTTTTGGAATTTGAATTCAAAATTCCGGACTTCAGAAAACTTTGGAAAGTTGTTGTAAATTTCTTGAACCCATAACCAAAGCACTACCTAGAAAAGCACTACCCAGACAGGCAGGCTAGCAAGAGTGGGACAATTTCTCCAGAAGACAACTCCCCAAAAGTGCAACTGCATGCAGAAATGTTTAAAAAACCAACCCAACAGTAGTGTACCCACCGCATGGCCCACCATAAATCCCACCAAAAAAAGCCAGGAAACACAGGCCCAAGCAGCAGTCACAAATTAAGAAACCAGACATTCACACCCCTCCCCCTCCAGGAGCACCCTCTACCTTGGCATGGCATTGTGGCAGTGGTAACTTGAACAGGCCAAGCAAACTTGGGAAGTGGAGCCAGGAAAAGAGATCTCCCCTCATGGTGCCAAGTGCCAACCAAGCAGCAGGCAGCAATGTGGCACCCATCATTATTCTTTTAAACTACATGGCATGGTAAAGAGTAATGTAACCCCCAGCATTGGCCCTAAGGCAAGGCCAGGCCAGGCCAAACCAGGCCACCCCCCTCCCCCCCAGCACTGTAGCATGCAGCACAGCCAAATTCACCAAAGAGAATGGACACAATGGCTGCAGTTCAGACTCTTCTATTTTGCCCTGCCAGCCAATTCAAAAGCTGACCATCTGACTTGGCCAGCCAATCAAAACTTGCCATCTGTAGGGATGGGCAAATGCGGTTCGGAAGTTCAGAGTTTGGACCAAACTCGGTCTGTTCGGTTGACCGAACCGAACTTCTGAACCAAACTCAAATTTCAAACCGAACTGAATTTCCAAACTCTGTTCTCTTTGCCCATCCCTAGTGGCAACACACACCAAAAAAACTGGGTTTGAATGGCTGAACTTGGTTTGGAAGTTCGGAATTCGACCGAACTCAGTCTGTTCGGTCGACCGAACCGAACTTCTGAACCGAACTCAAATTTCAAACCAAACCGAATTTCCGAACTCGAATTTCATACTGAACCGAACTGAATTTCCGAACTCCGTTCTGTTTGCCCATCCCTAGCCGTCTGGCTTACCATCACTCAATTGTCCCCTCCCATACCACCCTCCTACCAAATATGGCACTAAGTTTCATTTTCCAGAAGCTCAACTTTCCCCACCAGGCCCCCACATGCGCAGTGGTTTCCGAAGTTTTCCAACGTTTTTGAAATAGTGGCCTTGGTCCTCAGAAATTTGGAATTCGACCTTTCCGAACCAAATACCTTAATATTCAGCAAATTCTGAAGTTTTCCGAAGACTTCGTTTCAGCCCTATTTAAAAGTTCTTGATAGAGTGAATGGCAAAAATATTTTTGTAATGTGTTTTTTAAAAAATAAATAAAATATGCATGTTTGTTTTGTAGGCAGAACCAGTATTTTTCCTTTTTATAGTGTGGGAGGTAATGGAACCCCACCCCCTGCCATGAGGATGTTCCTTCTTTAATAAGGACCAGGCCTGTCATTGTCCAATATGGATGGACTTCCATGGTGCCTAACATTTTAAACTTTGAGCAGCATGTCTAAAAGCATTTAAATGCTTCCTGTCTGCCTCAGATCACTTTCAGTGGTCTCTCTTCTTCTTGAACAGTTTACAAACCTATAAGATGTCTTTGGCTTGATTTGCCCATCCTCAGTCTCCATCCTTGCCATCACCTAGTGTCATCTGAGGACACCCTTTCAGTGCTGCTCCTTAATCATTTTGAATGGTGGTTGTTTAGAATATATTCAAGACTTGCTTCTATATCAGAAGGATGTTTAAAATAAAGCATACATCTCTGCAGTGCTCAGTGGTTAAAGTACTTTTTCCCCCAGTCTGAGTAAGTTTTTCACCCAGCGTATTTTTTTTGTTTTGATTCAAGTTCGGATGAAGCCTACGTTTTAATAAAAAAACGTGGCTTGAGTCCATTTAATGGTCTTGCTTGGAACAAGTTCTCAAGCCCCCAGTCTGCAAAGCTTGGTTAACTCAGTTCAGTTGTGGTGGGTTCAGCTCAATACCCAAGTCCACACAGGTTCCTAAACAGTTTTCTACATATGATCTGAGTTCCTGATTTGTCTCAGTCTGTAAAAGTAGACAGTTTTTTCTTGGGTTTGTGTATTGTCCCCAAAGCCTTTTTCAGACTATTCCAGAATCTTCTGGCCTCAGCTACACAGGGTACAAGTCAGTGGAAAAGAAGGCCTGTAGTTGTTAGCCCCTTAAATCACTGTATTTCTCATTTAAATGGCCCCCTTTTTTTTTTCTAGTACTGCACCATGCTGTCCTCATGAGGTTGTACCTTCAACCTGAGGTGGCTAATAATTAGGAGTTGTGGAGCTTAGCCCTTCCATGGATACCTCTCCATATACTGCAGGGTGTTTGTACTTTTGCTATACTTCATGCTGTTCTGTGAGTCTGTGTCCTGCTGACTGCCGCCTGTGTAGCCTTTTGGGCCTGAAGATTTTCCATACTTCCTTGAGTTCAGCCTCAATCTGCTATTGTAAGTGTAAGCTCAAACCTCTGAGAGAGTGACTTTCCAGTTTGCCCCTCAATCCATCGTAGAGCAAGAGGCTCCTGGGTATTCAACCTTGCAGTCACTCAATAGAACACCTAGGAGGCCTAGAAAGATGGCATTGCACACAGCAGTCTGCTCCCTGTCATTCCTCTCTTGTTCCTCCAACAGGCAACGTGCAGAGGTAGCTGGTATATAGAGGAAAGCTTGAGACAGAGAAGAGGATGAAGCAGTTTTCACTTTAGTAATTTGGTCTCCCTGTAGGCAGGACACTTGCTGCCAATGCTTTTGCCATCCACTGGGAAACATGTAGTTTGTAACAAAATTGCTTTCAAGAAAGGTTTAACTAGTTTTTGCATTTCAGACAATACATTTGAGGATCATATCTGAGCAAATGCGGCTGGCCCAATGTTAATATTATCCAATGTATGTTTGTTAATGTATATGCAGTGTGTATGTCGTAGTGTGTCACCCTGGTGTAATCTGTTATTCCAATTTCAGCATGCGAGACAGAAGCGGCGAAAGTTTATCGGCTATCATTAGAAGAACATGTCCAGCCTTTCAAAGACAACATGGAGCAATTCATTAGTCAAGGTAAATAATGAAACATCATTTAACCTTTTCATACTGTTTCAAAGGAAAGCTATAGGAAAAATGTTTACACATTCTGAGTAAGGAGATGATTTATTTTGGCACAGAGTAAGATGTGGATTAGTTTAATCAGATGCCACAAAATTTTAACTGGTTCTGCTCTACCGTCGATGAGTCATTTTCTTTTGAGTGACAGTAAAGACAATTGCTCTTGGCTCAAACGTGTAACCTTCTGCTGAGTTCACTTCTCACGTAGAAAATGATTTCACAACTTTCTTGAAATTTTCAAGATATGGAGTTGGAGCTGTGTTAACTGACTAGTCTCCAAAAAAGTGGTGGTTGTTTTCTAGGTCTCAAAAACATGGTGTACTCAAAGCAGATGGCTTACTTCAGCCCTCTAGATTATCTAAAGAAAAATCAAAAGTTTTGTAAACACAAACTTCAATGCCATGTGAAACTTTTGGGCTAAGTTCATAGAAGGTGAGTGCTGCAGGGAAGTATTTTTTTTCCATGCTGTCCTTGCCCCTGGAGAACTAGGAGTAATTCATCCCACCAAAGGAAAGCAGAGCAACTACTGAACCTTTTTTCAGGTTTCTGATAGTAGGTGGGGATACTTCTTACTTATGGGCCAGGGGTAGGAGACCCTGGCCCAGAGAGCATGCCGGTCTGATATGGTAGGAGGCATGGTGTGGGGCAAGCTGAGTTGGTAACTGGGTAGGATAAGCTGAACACAGAGTCAGGAACTTGCAAGGTTGAGCCTGGAGATCAGAAGTCAAGGGGTCACACTGAATCAGGAAGCCAGAATCAGTAGTTGGGGGGGGGGGGGGGGGGAGCAGAGCCAGGCTAGAAACCAGGGAGTCAGGCAGCAGGGTGTGTGTGTGTGTGTGTGGAGGAGGAGGGTAGGCAAACTAAAAGTTGGAAGGAAGGTGAGGGTCTGTGGAAGCAGCAGCCACATAACTGCCCAGTTGTGCTGGATAAAAGTCTCTGGCTGACCCAGAACGTTTATCAGAGGAACTTTGAACCCATCAGGACACCGGGCCAGTCATAAATAGGTTTCTCCTCGACATCTGACTTAATATATTTTACAGTATCTGTTTCAAAGGAAAAAGCTTATTACTTATGACAAGTTTTTAATGTAGTCTTCAGCTATATTCAGAATATGAGCACCACTATGTGACTTCCTTCATGAAATGGAGACAATATAAAATATTCACACACTCAACACACCTATTGGTAGCCATTTTCAGGATACTGTTGGGTGAGTGCAGATCTATATTCCTGTTCTTACAAAGGTCAGCCAAAGTACTTGCCAAATAAATGTGTGCGCTGAACCTGACTGATAATGTCTACTGTGGATGCAGAGATCATCAGATGGAAACTGTGGGTGATTTCAGACGTTACGTTTTCGGCATTCACCACAGTCAACCACAGACAAACGCGGGCGGTGGTGAAAGAGCCATGCACGTCTGTTGGCCCACATCCAGATGTTCACCACAGTCAAATCCAGCCCGGGGTGAACCTAACCACGCTTCGTGAGGTCGGGGCGGGAGGAGGTCCAGAAGTGTGATGAATGCTCACCATGGCAGGGGTGGATGAAAAGTAGCTTCTGAAGGGAAACCCCCGGCCGCGGTGGAAGGAAACGACCACGGGCCATGGTGACGGCACACAGCGCCGCTGCTAGGCAACCAACAAAAAGTGGAACATGGAGGGAGATTTAAAGGGCAGGCAGCAGTAGCGAAACGTGTACTCGCTACCGCCCCTGACCGCACACCTGTGCCGCATATATGTACGCCTCCGCCCTGGGGCCATTGGGTGCGCACCGGTGACCTCACAGCCTATGTCGGAAGGGCTAGTGGCCTGGGAGCTCATCCCCCTGCATGGGGGGGTCTGCCGGTGCCGGGGCGAGGGGCTGGGGGTACACCGGGGTACTGCTGCGCTCCCCCGGTAGCGGCTGTGGTGCGGCATTGGGGGTACCCTGTCCTGCCTCCCCCCTCCCTGGGCCCAGGACTTTGGCCCCCGGGCCGCTGTGTCTCCCTGTGCATGCTCTTGCTACTGTTCCTATCCATCTAGCAGGTGTGTATGCGTGGGGCTGTCCGGCCTTGAATGCTGGCAGCTGTGCGCGCTGTCCACTCCCTTTGCCTCCCTCCACAGTGGCCCCATTGTTCCTGTCCTGCCATTATCTGTCAGCCTTGGCAGCCCCTGTCTGCCTGTGCAGCCCCCCTGCCCCACATCCCATGCTTCCCCCGTGACTGCTGCGGCTCAGAACCTGCAGGAGCTGTACCATGGCAGCTGCATCTCAGCCCGAGGTCCCACTCGGCGGCTCCGGGGGCTCTGTCCATGTCTGAACCACCGCGAAAGCATGGCCCTTTGTGACCTGCGGTATTCGCCTATCATTCAGCGCTGCCTGCACTCCTTGCCCACCCAGCCAGATGCCTATCGGTGCCTGAGCTTTGGTATGCTGTGCTTTGGCTATGTCGTGACTGCTAGCGACTGCCGCGTGCACTGTGAGGTGGTGGGGCTCGCCCCCTTCACTGAGGGGTGCCTACCATCCACTCTGGGGGGCCTTGTGGT
Organism: Sphenodon punctatus; assembly: GCA_003113815.1. Classification (NCBI taxonomy): domain Eukaryota; kingdom Metazoa; phylum Chordata; class Lepidosauria; order Sphenodontia; family Sphenodontidae; genus Sphenodon; species Sphenodon punctatus. The sequence continues at coordinate 418,360 of QEPC01003426.1, forward strand.
GTGGCGTCCTGCCGAGACAGCCTCTGCCCTCTGTGTGTGTGCCTTCCCGGGATATGCGACCTGCCTGCGTGAGGGTGGCCCTGCCATCGCTGTGTCCTACTTCATCAGCGTGCAGGGTGCGTGTGGGTTTCCATGCTCCTGCGGGGCTGCCTGCTACCGTCTGCTGGAGCTGTACCATCTGCCCTGGCCCCCTGCAGCTGATTATGGCATCCCTCCCCCCCCTCTCTGGACCTGAGCTGGCGGCCCTGTTGGAGGTGTGCGGCCGCTCTGATGTGCAACTCGGGATGAGCTGTGCATATCCCTTTGGGGCCTTCTACCTGATCTACTTCCACATAGCCACCCACGGCTTCTGCCGGGGACTGTGGCAATGGCCCCGCTATGTGCACCTGCTGTCGTTACCACCCCCTCCACCCAGTGGTAACCCCAGCAGCTGGGTCTAGGGCGCGCCAGCCTCATCTGGCATCCGGGTGTCTCCTCAGTGCTTTCCTTCTGACTTTGGCCTGGGTGCTATCGCCACCGCCTCCTGCCTCCTTGGGACTACCTGACCACCTGTGACCCGCCTCCGCCTGCCTGTCGCCCTCTCGTCTGGGACCTGCGGGTGCCAGCCCGAAACCCTCCTGCTGACATGTCGCTGACAGCCCTCTATCTCCGTGAGCTGCCTCCCGCACCCTTGCACCCTGCTCTCCTGCACCTGGCCTGGTGGCCCCTGTTCCTTGGGGCTGGGGCTGCTCCCTCGCCTTGGTGGCCCTTGACTGTGGACCGGCCTTCCACCGGCCCCCTGTTTGCCTTGGGGGGGGTGTCTGCGTGGCCCCCTTGACCTTCCTCCCCCATGCGGGCGGGGTGGTGGTGTCCGTGCCTTTGTCCGGTGCTTCCCCTCGTGCACTGGGTGTGCTTTTTCTCCGACTCATCTTCCATGGCAGGACGTTGTGTTGGTTCCCCACCTCCTGGACTAGGCCCTGCTCCCCCCTTGCTGCTGCCCCTTCTCCCGTGCCATTTATCCTCATGCTCCCGAGCTGTATGCCTCACCGCCGGGCCGTTGCCACTTGTGCCCTCAATAAATGCCTGTTGTGCTTCACTGTGCCTTGTGTTGCCTCCTGTCTCATTGGGCTTCTGGGTCTCCCTTCCCCTTGACCACTGGGCTCCTGCCCCCTCCCCCTCCTGCTGTGCTGGCCCCTCGTCACCCCCCCACCTCCTGTGCATCCGACCGGCCGTGGGGTTCCCTGTCCCCCCCGGTGTGTGCCTCCCTTTGTCCCCCTGCTCGGCTCCTCTGTGTTATGTGGGTGTGCTGTTTCGTGTGTGTGTGTGTGTGTGTATGTGCGCTTCTTGTTTTGAAGTGCGCGCACCTTCCGTGCGACCGCTGTTTGCAAGCGCTGCTTGCTCTGCGGCTCCCTCCACCCCCTCCCTTCATGTTTCCTTGCCTGGGCAGGGCCCTCCGCTGTCTGTGGCTTCGTTTGCCCACAGGCGGCCATGTTTGCATCCGCATGACCCCGGTGCCTTGTGGGGCTTCCACCGTGGTTCTCGCCACCATGTCACATCTGTTGGGTTCCCTCGGCCCGGGTTCACTCCGGTTGGCCCCGGGCGGTGGTGCTCCCCTGTCACGTCTGTTGGGGCCGCATGGCTCACCACGGCCCACGGTGACGCAATTGACACCGGGGTGGGATTCACTGTGGTGACTCTCACCACGTTACGTATGAAATCACCCTGTGTCACTATGATTTTTTTTCTATGACATTGGTTGGGTTTGATTTGTCTATAGCCCTTTTTACACAGGCGGCACCCATGCATGAACACCCAGAAATCTGGGTGTTCATGCGTGGGTGAGTCTCGTGTACATGCATGCATGCACCTACACCCATTGCGCGCACACAGAGTAATCAGCAAAAATGGCAATTTCTCCCTTTTGAAACAGGGCGAGAGTCATTCACTCAAAGTGCTGGAAGATATGTCAGGCTTTGGCTACTGTTTCTAACTATAGCTTATGTGTTCATTTTTAAATGAAAGCTCCACCGCTCGGCCTCTGAGCAACCATAGTCCGTGAGGATGCGGGGTAAAAGTGTATCAAAATAAATAAAAATAGGCCAGTAGACTGAAGACAAAATGTATGGTTCTCCCTACATTTGTACCAGTATGTTAGGAGTCACTCAGCTGAACTTCGGTTTGTTTGTTTTCAAAAAAATAATCAAAATCTTATTAGTGAATATAAAAATACCTGGCTCCCTCTCTGAATATGTTTTTGACTCTTAGGACTCTTGAAGCAATGAATTCTCTATAATTATTATGGGCAAAAGGAGGAAGACCAGTGTTCATAAAAGTATTGGCTTTCTTATTCCTAAGTCTGGTTATTCACTGGACTTGAATTTGTACTTTGGGATAGTGTGAAAAGGAGGTGCAGGCATATCTGAACCCCAGAAATCAGTTCTGCCATTTGTGTAAAAGTTACTCCTGTTATATTATAATAATAATAATAATTAATAATACATGTTATTGTCATAACCCATTGGGTTGAAACATAGTAAAATACATAACGACCAATCAAGTAGATGTAAATCACATAGAACAATTTACCAAACAAATAAAACTAATCAAAGGCCATAATCCCAAGCGGGATCGGCATGGGATCTGTGTGAGATCCGCAGAAGTCCTGCATGGGATCCTCACGGCACAATGCAATTCCTATGGAGTTGCGTGCGGTTTGCACGCATGTGCACGCACGCAACATGTGCACAGGGCGTGGGATTGCCCCCATAGTTTCCAAAATAAGGATTTCAATAAATCACAGCCTAAACATTTTTGATGACTGATTTTCTATTAGTTGCCGACGAGTGGGCTAAATTAGCCACACTCTTCAGTATGAGACTTGGAGTTACTTCTCGGGAGATATTTTAACTGCTGAGGAAAGGACCAGTACTCCTTAACAGCCAACAAGGCCGGAAGAAACTTGAAATGTATTTTAGCTGCTGATTTGCATTTAAATAAATAATGGTATTTGTCTTTGACCTGTCCAACACTGCAGAAACACAATCTCAAAGCATAAGGGACTCCCTCGTATCTGCCTTCCATGACTTCGTTTGGTGTCATGTTGAAACGCAGTTGCGTTAAAGCTCTGCGGGTCGAATAGTTATTTATAGTTGCCAAATACAGTTCAAACTTATGGATTAATTTAAACTTATGGTAGCTGGGAGCTATTTTAATGTCCTTAATCGCTCCCATGTCAGCCTGTATAGCAATTTGTCTCAATCTTGTTTGTAAGAGACTCTTAACTTTGGCCTTAGAATAACCCTTTAAAAAGTCTAAAAAAAATTCAGCTTTTGCTAATATATTTGACATATCCTTAGACCATAAAGATGCATGTGACCTATATAGCTGCTCAGTGCAACATAACTTTTGTAGGTGTTTCGTATGCATTTCCTGTATGCGCAACCAGTAGCAAAACAGAGAGGACATTATCCTAACATTTAGAGGGTACACTCCTGTCTTTGCCCTAAGCATGCATGCAGGAGTATTGCCTGCCACCCCCAAAATAGTACAGATACATTTGTTTTGACAAGTCTCTAGTTTGTTTGGAGCATAAGCACCCCATACCTCGGCACCATATAAACTCCTGTTGATATTGGCATGATATGAGCAAGGAAGGAAAAATGCCATGGACTCAGTACTTCAGCAAAGTGAAGAACCATATAATTTGTATGTGTTCATGTAAATTACAGAAACTGTTTTAACATTACATTAATCCTGTACAGGCTACTTTTCAGAATTCTGCCACACTATTACTTTATGAAATATAAAGGTTAACATATAGCAGTGAAAAGAATCCTTTGTTTAAGTTCGAAAAATAAAGTAATTTTAAATACCTTCTAATATGAAATCCTTTGTTTTTACTTCGTGGGATTGAATTCAGACTTGAAAGAGGCCATGTTTAAAGCAGGAATTCTCTTTCCTGCTCAGTGTTTGACAGGCTTTTGATCTGGATATTTTTTCTAAGGGCTTTTGTTGTTTATGTAGGCATAATCGATGGGTCTCTTTAGCTAGACTGAACACACAAGATCATTTAGAACAACAGAGGGACAGCTTTTGGCACCTTTTGGGGATTTGTGTGGGGATTTATATACTCTGTTCTGGGAAAAGTAAAATCAAGTTTTTAAGTGTTTATCTATTTAATGTTAAGTTTCTCCAAATTAAAGTTTTCTGAGAAGAATAAAAGTCTTTTAAAAAAAATCCAACAAATTTACAATTAGCACATGAAATGTGTTGTTTTTCATCAAGCTGAATAATCTGGGATGTTTACTTGATGCTTCTTTGAGCAGATCGTTTTTCTTTATAATTGGACTCATCAATCCAAGTGAGCCATTTACAGTATATTCCTTTCATACCGACTGCTTGAATAGATCAGGCACAATGCTGACATGAAAGAGTTTTCTAGTATGTTAGAAGAGTTGGACATTTAGTTAAAAGTCTAGTCAGTAATGGAAACTTTTATAGGGACAGCAATTGTTTTTTGCATAATTGTATTGATTTAATTTTTAACTTTTTATTAAAACCATTATAACTTCAGGTTGAATTTTATTTAAGAAGTTGAAAGGGACGAGTCTGAGAGATCCAAGTATGATGTGAATTTCAGATTTGTTCTTGTGAATTCATTGATCATTTCATAAACTAGTAACTGTCGATAGTGAGGGGCACAGGAGTGGGGCTGGGCAGGAGTTCTATAGGACTTCTGAAAATCTTGGGGTGGGGGGATATGTGCCCCTGTTACTCCCCTTCCCCTCCCCCACAGATTGGCTATGGATCATTTGGTTTCCTTTGAGTATTTGTTTTGGCCTAACTACTTTTTCTAGAGCCCAGATCAGAAACCAAGAATCCTGACTTCCAATATTTCACTGTTATCCACCAAATAATTGTGTAAGCCACTCACACTGTGCATAACTCCATCTCCATTTCTCCTATGTAACTAGCGCAAAAAGAAGATATGAGCGTACTAGATAGATAGCCTCAGCTTTCTAGATCCCTCCCAGTCTTGCTTTCGCACAGGGTATGGCACTGGGACTGTGCTTGTGGCCTTGGTTAAGGACCTGTGCCAGGAGATGAATCAGGGATGTTCAAACTTACTGGTCCTATTGACCGTTCGGAAGCTTTTGGCACCTTTGATCATGAGCTGTTTGTGTCTTGCTTGTGGGACCGGGCAGGATTGAGTGGCATGGTTCAAAAATGGTTCTGTCATTACCTAGCTGGTAGGACCCAACAGGTGGTGCTGGGGGATGTCATCTTCCCCCTGTGACCTCTCATGTGGTGTCCCTCAAGGTTCTATTCTGTCCCTGCTCTTGTTCAACATGTACATGCAGCCATTAGGCGAAATCATGAGGCGGTTCGAACTGAGTTGTCATCAATATGCTGATGATGCTCAATTGTACCTCTCATCTTTATCGGGCCTAGGCCCAGCAGTCTCTGTGCTTTCCCAGTGTTTGATGGCTGTGGGGGAATGGATGAGGTAGAGACAACTGAAGCTGAATCCTGACAAGACAGAGGTAATGTTGGTGGGGAGAGCAGCGGGTGTGACTTCCCCTGTCATTGACAGGTTTTGTCTCCCAGGTGCAGAGTCTAGGGGTGCTCCTGGATTCCTGCTTGGATATCCAGGTGGCGTTGGTGACCAAGGGGGCTTTCCACCAGTTACATCTGGTTCAGCAGCTTTCGCCTTATGTGCCTGACTCCGACCTGGCCACCATCATTCATGCTTTTGTTACCTCAAGACTGGACTAATGCAATGTGCTCTATGTGGGGCTACCCTTGGAGATGGTCCAGAGACTGCAGCTGATGCAGGATGTGGCGGCCCGACTCTTTATGGGGTCAGGTCGCCGGGAGCACATGAGACCGTTCTCTGCACTGGCTACCTATTTTCTTCCAGGTCCAATCCAAGGTGTTGTTTTTCACTTTTAAAGCCTACACTGCCTCGGCCCGACCTATCAGCGGGACCGTGTCACTTCCCCCAAGTCCTGGATCGGCCCTTGCCGTCCGCTGGGGGCACCTTCTTGGAGGTCCTTCAGTAAATGGGGCAGCCACTATGGAGAGGGTGTTCTCGGTGGCCACACCTCGTCTGTGGAACTCCCTCCTGGAGGAGACTTGCCTGACCCCCAAAACCTGACTTTTCATCAGGCTTGTAAAACTTGGCTGTTTTACCAGGCATTTGATGGAGGAGACAGGTGAGGAATGGATGGAATGGAGGGGGGAGATGAGACGATGGGGAAATTTTATGTTACATTATATTTTAATTGAATTATTATTATTTTTTTTTTATTGTTGTAAGCTGCCCTGAGGCACCTGTGGTCAGACAGGGTGGGGTATAAGAGTTTAATAAATAAATAAATAAATAAAATCTGACAAAATAAATAGGGTGGAGGGATAAAGCTTCCTTGCTTCCAGCAAACCCTGCTTAACCCAGACAATCAACTGAATTCCCTTTAATTGAGGAAAAATCATTCTCTCTCAGGTGTACTACATCTATCTCTGGTGGAGGCCCCTTGCAGCAGTCCTAAGGGCAGACAATAACTGATGCCACCACATGCCACTCTGCCCTTTCCATATGATCTCTGCTGTTGCAGTCAGGCTGAACTGAGTTCCCCACTGGGTTTTTCTCAGTCGCCTTGTCCACTTAGTGCACGAGAGTACGGCCGATGATCCAGACTAGTCTTCTGTGGCGACTGCTTGTGACACCTGGAAGTGATAATACCAACCGTTAAAGTTATTGAGGTAGCATCCGAATGTATGAATGAAATGTCAGGGATTGTCACCTCCCAGTCTCCTAATTTACTGATCCAGTAAACCCACAGTGGCCACGATTCCTCTATTCTGAAAGAGTGAGACCTGTATTCCCCATGGGGCAAATTGAAGCAGTGAATTGACACCCTCAGGACTGCTGTGAACTGGTGTCTAGTAAGGAAGGAACCATCGGCGTGCCTCAGCAACACCCCTGAATATGCTGGGTGAACTGACAGTTACACTGTGGTTGCCTCAACAGGGCACAGCTTGGGGTTACCAGCTCTGGCAAATGTCACCATCTGGCCCTTGCCACACTGGTCAGTCTTTGTCTGATGTAATCGCAGGCACAAGACCTGGCTGTCCCAAGAGAGATCCTCCAGGGCTCATGCCTTTCCTGAAGCATCTCTAGCTGACGCAGGAACAATTTTGCTAATCTGAAATGCCCCAAAGAAAACCAACTTAAATGTAACACTGAACAATTTAATCTCAAAACCATCAAAACACACTTGGGGAAGGATTCTACATATACTGACCAAAAGGGATGGGGTAATTGGTGCTCGGTACCCTGTTCCCTAGATGAACTCTCAAATACTCTTTTGGCAAAAAACCCAACCAACCCTGTCCCGAGACAGCTTTGCCTGAACAGAAACTTTGCTCAGAATGGTGTTGACAGCCACGCCCCTTTGCCTAAGCGCAAGCACAAACTACAGCATCTAGGCCTCAGGAACAGGGAAGCCTGTATCTCAGCCTTGCTGGATTTTAAACTCTTGGAATTCCTTGAACGCTCTGTTGTAGGCTTCCCTAGCTCTCTGTGCCAGAGATCCCTCAACAATCTGGAGCCAGTTTAGGATCCAAGGTTCCACACTGATGGTGGCAAGGCCTCCAGGGTTTGACTGGCTCCAGGTGCCAGCAAGCGGAAATGCTCCATCTGGAAGTGAGAGGGCATCGGCCACACTGTTGTTAATGGCTGGCACATGCTGTGCAACAAACAAAATATTATTATTATTCAAACCAGCAAATATGAAAGTCCTAACCAGCTTCATCATCTGAGGGGATTTCGATGACAGGAAGTTAACAACATGCACCGCAGCCAGAATGTCACACAATATAAGGACCTAATGGTTAGCAAACTCAATGGTCCAAAGGTGAACTGCTACAAGTATAGGGGGAAATTCTAGGAAGCTCAAATCCTTAGCCACACCATTTATAGTCCATTCCACTGGTGTTGGTGCTGCACACCGCCTGTCCCTGAAATAACCCCCCAAACCTGCCACACACACACACACACCCCAAGGTGTCCGAATGAACTTGGAACCTCCACCTCTAGCAGGAGGTGTTGCTGCCAAAAACTAACACTGTTAAACTTGGCCAAAAAAGTGGCCTGTATCAGCAAGTCATCCTTCAGCTCCAAGGTCAGTCTAACATGGTAATAAGGGGGAGGTTACCCTCAAACTTAGCATACATCCAGGAGAGAAAAGTCTACCCAGGGGCAACCACTTTGCAGGTGAAATTGAAGTTCTCCAAAAGCAACTGAAGCTGCCTGACCAACACTATACTGGCAGTCAAACAGCTATCAGTATTGCGGATCAATGCTGCCAGCTTCCCCATCAGGAGACTCGAGATGGCCTGCATGGTGTCCAGTTTGATTTAAGATATGTCAGGGTGGCAACTGGGTCCTCAGTCTTTTCTGGCTCCTAGGCCCTCACCCCCAAATAGAATTTCCTTTCCTAGGCAGGGCTGGGGGTTGCCAGGGGGCAAGTCTTTTCTTCCTACTCACCTCTGGCCCCTTGCCTGTCCTCTGGCCCCCTTCCCACCCTTTCGTATCTCACCAGTTCTCAGGGAGAATGGGGGTGTGTGTTCTCGTCTTGTCTTGTTTATGGAATGAGATGGGAAAACCCCCATTCTGGTTAAGAACTGGTGAGACTCAAGCAACAAATATCAGCCAAAAAAAGAAGTGAGGGGGAAGCAGCTGAGCAATCAAGAGGCATGATTAGCACATCCAAGATGGCCAGTTGGCATCCCAAACATGTCCTTTAGCACTATGACAAAGGACATAAGAGAATCCCTTATTGACTCTTTCCTTAAGCAGATGTTTCCAACTTCTTAGTAAACAAGCAAGGGGATTGGGCACATCACAGAATGAGGATACATGATTGACATTTCTGGCAGATTGGCATCACAAACCTATCTTGTACCACTGTGACAAACATAAGAGAATCCCTGGTATAGGCTCATTCTCTGGGGATACTGTCCGGGCTTCCAACTTGTCAGTACCTAATCACTGCAATCAGCGAGGCTTGGGGGTGGGCATTGGGGAACAAATATAAGCTTCTCCCAAGCTGCACAGCCCAACTTGTGTAACTTGTAGTCTGGTTCAGTGCTCTGTGTATGTGCCTGTGTGTACTTTAGTCTTCAGTCTCACTGCAAGTGCTCATAAAAGCAGTACTCTTCACCTACTCTTCCCCATTTAAGCCCCCAGAGTCTCTGGGGTGCCAGTGACTTGAACCTGTGCCAGTGCCTCTGCACCTGCTCTTCTGCTCTGCCCACCTTCTCCTGTTTTCTTCACCCTCTCTACAAGTTTTTTTTTTAATTTTCATTTATATTTTAATTTTTGTTATTAAAATGGCATTCATTTTTTCAAGTTTTGCTTTTCATTTTTCATTAGTTTCAATGCAAAGTGGATTTCTGCTGGTAACATTTTCATTTTCCTTCTGATTTGGATGAAATTTGGAAAATTTGTACCCCTCGTTAAAGGGATACTTCCTGCAATATTTCAGAAAGATCAGATAAAGGGATCCAAAGAGCAGATATCTGCATGTAGTAAAACCTCTATAATTTAAACAGGCCAAACCTTCAAAAATGATTTAAGGAAATTTGCAACTTCCGTTAAATTCATGAAACTTATATTGCTTATAGAATCAGGACCCTTTATCCAATCTGTCTGAAATATGGCAGACTCAATTATCCCTTGGTGAGTTAGGGGAATAATCTGTCCAATGTCATCCACATTGGATGAAAAACAAAGACGTTACAGCTGGAAATGTGTGTGTAAACCATGAAATGATTAAATTGCTTATAAAATCAAGACCCTTTATCTGATCTTTCTGAAATATTGCAGGAATGATCCCTTTAATAAGGGATTGATACTAGTTTCACATTGAAACTAATGAAAAATAAAACTTGAAAAAAATGAATGCAATTTTAATTTTAAAAAAAATTAAAAATGAAAATGAAAAAAATTCTTTTTGTGCACATTCCTAATAGCAATATCAAAATAATACAATCCTTTAAAATGAAAGCCCAAGAGCTCAAAGCTGTCTAGGTTAGCTCTGAATCTCGGTCCTTGGAAAACTTGAGTTCATTGGGGATTCCATTCCCTGGGTCCGAATTTCAGAGTTCCAAAGTTCTGGGTACCAAGGCCGGTGCCTGGAAAACTCTGGGAAACTTTGAAGCCTCAGTCAAGTGCTGGCACCATTGCACACGTGGCTGGAGTGACCCAGACAGTTGACCCTAGCTTCTCTGAACTAGGAAACTAACCTTAGTGCCATATTTGGTAGGAGGGGTGTATAGAAGGGGACAGCTGAGCGATGGACAAGCTACAGGACAGGTTTTGAATTGACTGGCAGTGGAAAAATAAAAGTAGCTGTAGTGCCATTTTCCATACTCTGGTGAATTTGGCTGTGTGCTACACTGCTGATCTGTAAGTAATCGGCTGGGGGGGCAGGTGCCTGGCCTGGCATGGCCTGTCCATAGGGGCAATGCTGGGGCACAGGCGTTTCTTGTTTCCACCATGTCATGATTTTTTAAAAAAAATAAGTGGGGTGCTACAGTGCTGCTGCCTGCTGGTTGGCAACCATGGAGGCCGGAGGAATCTCTGCCTTGCTCTACTTCCCCTGGCCTTGGCTGTCCAAGTTACCAGTGCCACACCAATGCTATGCCTTTTAAAAAAATAAGTGAGTGCTTACTGCTGCCTGCTGCTTGGTAACATGGTGGCCAGAGGGATCTGCCTAGTTTCATTTCCCTTGAACTGGGTTGTCCATATACTAGGGAAGGTTAGAGACCAGCCGATAACTGGCAGGAGCATCAGCGTCAAGAGATGGTTTCTTGAGCAGGGGCTAACTGCAGCCTCCTTCAGGCAGTCAGGCACCCTGCCCTCCCGAAGGGAGGCACTAACCACCCCAGCCAGCAATGGCCATAACGTCTCCTGACTGCAGGGGCGGCTGGTGGTTTTTGATGTTGGAGGGGCACTGGGGCAGTAAGGCTGGCGGGACTAGGGACAGAGTCAGGGGGACAGTAGGCAGAGCCAGGGGATAATAGGTGGATCCAGGGGGACAGTAGGCCAGTGGCATGGCATAACCCAGCAGCAAGGAGTTCCCAGGGTTAACATCGGATGGAAGAAAACACAGTCTACATGCACATCAAGCTTAAAATAAATA
>QEPC01003426.1:494850-516790 GCA_003113815.1 Sphenodon punctatus
AAAAAAACTTTTTTGCTGGGGCAGTTTTTTTACATTGCAGCCATTTTTAAATGGCTGCAATGCAAAAAAAATCCGGTACCCCGGAATCCGGTACCCGGTCCGGATTACCGGGTCAAATCCGATAATGCCGGTACGCCCAGTACCGGCATTATCGGATACCGGATTCTGCCGGTTTCCCACCCCTAATATTTATTGATCAGCAATTTGCTATTACAAATTAAAACAAATACAAAATATTAAAATAACAGTCATAAAACAATAATAAAAACCTGTATACTCAGGAAACCAATCTTCTCCAATTTCCTTGACCTAGTTATCTATATCTATAGCTGTCTCATTCAATTTAGTGGGCCTCAAATCCTTTTCAATCTGAAGGAGAAACATTGCTAACGTTTTTAACTGGTGTGGATCAGTAAGGGTGGCTAACAGCTCCCATTTCTTTGTAGTCTCCAAGTCCGCTTCACTACAGAGCGAATCTATCCATATTTTTCTGAGGGGTACGTAATTTGGACATTCCCATATAACATGTAATAGTGTTTCGACCGCATCGGGGCAGTATCAACAAACCCTTAGATGCCGTAGGATTTACTTTCTATATCCCCTAACTTCCTCTGTATCGATAAGGTAAAACCAAAAGAGGGTTACAACCCTCCTAAGTCTGACATCTTGTAGTACCTCTAGATAGGTTTCCAGGTCCACCACAGTTTTGATTTTAGGATATAGCTGTGAAATCTTATTAATTCTAGATCCTTATGGTTGGCCCAGGCCACTATCTTGTCCTTTAGTTCCTGTTTCGACACTGACATAGCTTGGAGCTTGTATTTGTCCAGTGGCAGCGCCAATTCCACTGACAGATTTTTCACAAACCGTAACCATCTATAATGAGGGATACCAGTATGTTCTCTCTGCTCAGTATAACACTCCCTCAAAAGCATTGGGACATCTCCAGAGGCCATTTTCCATCAAAATATCATGATAAGGCAAATTAAATGGGTATACACTGTCATAAGACCCAATTCCACCCTCATCATCGCTAGTGGTGTCATTCTCGGAACTCTCAGAATAAGTCGCATAAAGCGATTCTGTGGTATTTCCAAGAGCTTGTTATAGCTCAGACTGGTTCTCTCTGCTCCATATGTAAGACTTGGGATGACTTTGATTTTATAAACCCCTACAAGCTGTTTTACCGTGACCATTGGTGTCATATATGCCAGTTTTATTAATCCCCCTACTAATTGGTTTGCCGTTGCTATTCGGGCCTCATTATTTGCCTTCCATGATTTAGAAGCTGATAATGTCACCCCCAAATATGTATAATGGGCTGTCACGTCCAATTCCTGTAAACCCACTCTCAATTTATTATTTATTCTAGCAGTACCAAAGACCATAACCTTCGATTTTTTTGGCATTTATGGTCAAAAGATTTGTCTGCGAATAGTTATACAGGGCTATGACTGTTGCAAGTCCTGTTTGATTTGCGAGAGAAGGACGATATCATCCGCAAACATCAAGATAGACAGGGGTCGAACTCCTACACACGGGGGCGTAGTATTTACTGCTGAAATGACCTCAACCAAATCCTCTATATAGAAAGTAAACAGCAGTGGGGCAAGCAAACACCCCTGGGCACACTCCTTGGCATAAGGGGAAAGATCTAATAATTCCCCCTCTGCTATCCATTCTAACCACTGCTTCAGAGTCTTCGTGCATTTTAATGATCAGATCCAACAATTCCAATGGAATTCTCATGCGCTGCAACTTGTACCACAACAATTCCCTACTAATAGAATTGAACGCTTTCGCAAAGTCTATGTAGGCCAGATACAGTTTGCCTCATTTTATATTTGTGTATTTATCTATCAAATGGTTAATGATAAACACATTTTGGATTGTCGATCTGTTCTTCCTAAAACCTGCTTGCTCTTCAGTTGGTTTTTGCTTGGCTTGGACCCAAGCCTCCAAGGCCGATAGCAAAGTTCTTGCACATAATTTCCCCATCATGGGAAGTAAGCTAATCGACCTATAACAGGCTGGGTCTTTTGGGTCTCCTGCCTTAAATAGGGGAATAATAACTGCTTTCTTCCAGCCCCCGGGAATAAGCTTTGTACAGTTTATTAGGGTGAAAAATTTCACCAGTATCGGGGCCCACCAAGCTGCATAAGATTTAAACAATTCCGGGGGTAACCCATCTATTCCAGGGGCCTTACCTGGACGCAGTTTGTTAATTGCCAAAAATATCTCTCTTTCAGTAACTAAGGTGGAAAAGGAGTAACCACCATTTTCAATCCCAATCTCAAGTGGTTCCCCTACAATGCTAGCTTCTGGGGCTTCCCTCCTCTGGAACAACCTGGTAAAATATTCCACCCAACAATCCTCCTCTATACTTGCATTCCTTGATATAGATCTTGGGCTACACCAGTTACTTATTAGTTTCCAAAATGCTGGTGTGTCATTCATAGTTACTGCCACAAGCATTTCTGCCCAGGTTTGATTGGCTTTGTTTTTTCTCTTCTCCCGCAAAAGTGTAGTGTATTCTCTACGACAGAGGATAAATTTATCCCAATCTGCCATAATCCTAAATCTGGCCCACTGTCTTCTCACCTTGATAAGCTTACCCTTAACCCTCCTACATTCGGCATCATACCAACATTTATGATTGCCATTTCGCTAGTATTATTAACCGATGGTGACCTCCTGAAGTAGACGCCTATTTGAACTATCATGTCCCCCAGTATCTGCGAGAATGATTGAAAATCCTCTGTATGAAGCAAGCTAGATCTAGCCACCTAGCAATCTGTTGTAGAAAGCCATTGGCAAATAGCAATGTAGGACATCTCTGCCATTTAGTTATTTGCCCCACTACTATTGACCGGGGCTTCTCTAAATCCTCAATCTGCATGCCCTGCTGGATCACTTCAATAGCTAAAGGGTAAAGGCTCCCCTCCTGTCTCTGTATAATCTGTAGGTTCTTGATCCTTGGAAAAAAGGCACACGATACACAAAGATAGTCAATTACACTTGTACCTTTGTTGGTGTCAAAAGTAAACCCTCCCATGGGGTCAGCCGGTGTCCTACCATTCACTACTACGAGTCCCAGATCCCCTAATAGGGCGAGTAGTTTTTTTCCGTGGTTATTAACCACAAGATCCATTGATCTCTGAGTTGGGAGCCTATATCAAGACTGAAGCAGGGAATCAACCATGCTCTCATCTAAGTTGGCAATTCTAGCATTTAAATCGCCCATTAGGAGGATAGATATACCGCCTACACTAGCTTGTAAACAGTCCATTATCTGTTCCCAAACAGTTACATCATAATATGATGACATTTCTGGAGGAATATAGAGATTAATTATAATAAACTTTTCCTGAAGTGTAGAATTAAATTCCAACACCACACAGTTAGGGATAGAAGTAGCAATATGACGGGCAGAGATTCCTTCCCCCTCTGCAACAAGTGTGACTACTCTGCCGGAGTGGCATCCTTTACTTAGTGGGGCTCTACTGGGTACTCCATAAATTCCAAAGCCCTCAATTGCTAAGGATGCTAAATCTTGTTGTGAGAGCCACGTCTCTTGCAGGCACACTATATCTTGCTCCCGCAGAAAGTCACACCAGTCTTTATCAGCTAGCTTAGATTTTAGTCCTTCGACACTCTATGGGAGGCAACGAATTACCTTTGGGGGTACTAGTCATTGCTTTGATTCTATCTCACCTTTAGATAATTGGGATCCATAGTGCTTCTTTGGTGGCCATTGTTGAGGAGACAGTTTACAAATTACTGTGTACTCTAGTAGAAAGGAGTCAGAATCTGAATCCTCTAATAACTCATCATCAGGCTGGTACAACTTCCCAGCTTCCTCCACCTCATATCCCTCAGACGAACCTGTCCTATCCAAAACCAGTCAGTTCTGTTGCACCAACTGGGAATCTCCATACTGTACGTGTTTGGATTCTGGGTAATCTTGACAGTCAGAGCACCTAAAAACAATATTTCTTGCTAAGGTGTTTTCTACCCTGTTAATAAAAATACCTGTCCTCTTTAATCTGGATCTATAGGACCAGATATCTTCTTGCGTATCCCTTGATCTAAAATTCAATTCCCAGTGTTCAAAACGACCCCTATCCAAAAGGATCTTAATATATTCTATCTCTACCCGAGCTATAGCAAGGCCCATCTGTACTTGTAAGAATTTCAAAAATAAGTGTAAGTCTAATCTTCGATGGGATAAAAATTTAAACTTTCTTCTCTTATTGAAATGAAACATCAAGGCGGGTGCCCATCTCCATTTTGTGTCTTGTGGCCAGATTTTAGGTGACACTTGACTTTCCACGGGAGCAACTGTACTGTCTCTAGCACACTAGTAGCTCCACTCTCCGGGGGCCTTGACTCTTTGTTTGAACACTGGGCTTCCGCCACTTCTTCCTTCTCACTTATTGGGGCACTTCTCCTAGCTGGGACTGGATCCAGTTGTTTGTTACATCTTACCAACCCACTGTTCTGCATACTAAATTCACTTAGAAGTTCACGTGAAAGTTCAATAACTTCATTTGTGGTTTGGGTGGCTATGTCCCGTTTTGCCAGGCAATTTGCACTCCCTGTATTCATTTTATCAGTCCACATATTAAACTCTAGCCAAAGGCCTCTGACTAACACCTTCATTGCAAATAAAAGAGTATTTGTCTGATCCAATTTCTCCTCTAATTCTTTAAATCTTATATCTGTGTCTAATTCTATTCTAACGTCCAGATCCTCCAATCTACGATATAGGGCATTCAATTACTGCTCCAATATCGGGTTAACTGGCACAGCCCCTCTAGGAGATTGGGCTTCACCTCCCCTTGGTTTTTCCTGGACATCAAGTGAAGGGATAGAGGGGAAAAAATGTGTCATTTTAGATTGTGTTACTGTGAGGGCCCTGGGGTTTATACTACATCTTTCTACTTGCTCAATATTCTCTGCTAACAACATAGATGTCAATAGTTTTTTCGACCTTAATTCCATCTATAATATCTTACATTCAGCAGAGAAAAACTACAAGGGAGTTTACTACTATCATATAATTCACAATTTATCCCACCGGGGTACTTCTCTTAGATGCAGAACTTTTGTGCCCCTTAGAGTCCAATCCGTCGCTAGTAAATCAGTTCACACTCTAAGATGTATATAGTTCAAATAAAATTCCAACCACCAACAAGTACCTCCTACAACCCTGTGGGCCGCAGCTGGAGAGTGCTTTTGTCACTCCACTATGCAGTTCAGCTCATAATACAGCTAGTCCCGGTAAGTGGCACCTACCCTCTCTGTCCCCACCACCTCTAACCAACTATATTGGGGTCAGTGCCAGTTATCGGTAGCAGAGTGGCCATAGTCCTAGCTCATAATAAGGAGACAATAAAAGGTAGGATATAAAAACTAAAATGCCCCTGGGCTCTTTTTCTCCTTGCAGCTCACCAGCACCATGCCCGACTCCGTTACAGCACAGCTGACAGGTAAGTAAATGGGGGTGGGAGGGGAGGAGACTCTAGTCTCAGCTCGCTCTCACAGCCCCGCCATAGATTAGCTTGCCCTTTTCTCCTTGAAGCTCACTGGCTCCACACCCGACTCCATTCCAGCGCAGCTGACAGGTAAGTAAATGGAGGGGGCTCTGTAGTCCCAGCTCACTCTCACAGCCCCGCCGTAGATTAGCTTGCCTTTTTCTCCTTGCAGCTCACCGGCTCCGCACCTGACTCCGTTCCAGTGCAGCGGTTCCACACTTAGTCCTACTTCTGAGTCTTGAAAACCTGAGATCCAGGCTCTGTCTCCCAGGCTGAGTTGGTGGGACTGCTTGCTGCAAATCTAGTCGCCGGTCGATTGACGTGGCACTCAATTTGGACCAGAGCCTTTCCCTGTTTAATTTAATTTCTACATGCAGGTCTAGAGAGACCAGAAGAGCAAGGCCACCACTCGGCCTGCCAGGGCCAGCAGCTGGAGTAGCAGGCAGACTAAATGCAGAGAACCCATGGCATGACAGATCAAATAAGGCCCAGGTTTCCTGCAATAAAACAAAATTGTAGCCAGACAGAAAAGAAAGAAAATCAACATCCAACCGACAGGATCTCCACCCAGCAATGTTCCAGCTGAGAAATCTCAGGGCAGGGGGATCTTTGGGGGGATGTCATTTATCCAAAGGTGATTGTACCGCGGATCATCTGAGTGGAACAATCCCCACTATGCTGTCGGGCAGATGGAACATAATTCCTTACAACCGGCACCCCACCAGGGGGCTGGGGAGGTACCAATAAAGGAGCAGAAGCCAAAACAATAGGACTAGGGGAGGGAAGCCCCGCAGCACTTGTCCCCCACCCCTAGCCACAACACCTGCCTCCAAGACAGTCAGGGATGCAGATGTCAGTGGTACCTGTAAGGGGGACAAGTCTGTGGGTGGGAAAACCTCACAGCTTTGAGGTGAAAGACAAGAGCCTTGGCTACCCCCAACCTGGCACCCTCTATCAGCTCCACTAAGAAAGAAGAGATTGGGGGCTGGAAAGGGGAGTCTGATGCCTTAGCCTTTATTGTGCAATCCTGGCCCCTATCCTGCCCAAATGAGGAACCCAATATCATCCTTCGAGATTTGTAGTCTCCCAATCTCCTAGTCAGGGACCCAAACTTATCTTAAAAACCCTTCTGTCCCACCTGAAGGGTCTCCTGAACTGGTCCAAAGCTAGAGGTCAGAAGTCTGGATTTCACTACATTAGTTGGCCCCAGAGGCAACTGGTCTATTTCCATACTTCCACCCCCAGAGCCACCACCCGCCACGGTGGTCAGCAAAAGATCTGAGTTTGAACCTCCTGGGTAGGGATGTAACACAAGGGAAACACAAGGGATGTAACACAAGCAAGCCCGGGTTGCGCCCTGAGCCCTGGTACTGGATGGTCCCACTGCACCTAACTCGGTGAGCAGGGTTCTTCCTTCATGGCCATTGGCAGCCAGCGGCACAGGGGGAAGTTCTAAAGAGCCCCTCATAGTAGGCATAATTACCTCAGCCAAAGATGGAATTAGAGGCGCCTGGGTGTCAGAGTGCGCTAAACCAGTGCCCCTCCCTGGGGGGTAGGGATTGGCATCAGCCACTTGGAAACAGTCTGAATCAACCTGGGCCACCCTAGAAACATATACTGCTTTGCTCTTTAGCAGTTCAGATTTCCCCAAAATTGTAGAAACCCAGGAGGGGGCAGTCAAAGAGAACTTTTAGCATGTGGCAGTCCCTTAAACTGGTAATGATGACAATTGCAGAGATATTATGACTAGTTATAGGCTTACATAACAATAGTCACAGATGTTCTGAGACATCTAGTGGGGTNAAAAAACCCTTCTGTCCCACCTGAAGGGTCTCCTGAACTGGTCCAAAGCTAGAGGTCAGAAGTCTGGATTTCACTACATTAGTTGGCCCCAGAGGCAACTGGTCTATTTCCATACTTCCACCCCCAGAGCCACCACCCGCCACGGTGGTCAGCAAAAGATCTGAGTTTGAACCTCCTGGGTAGGGATGTAACACAAGGGAAACACAAGGGATGTAACACAAGCAAGCCCGGGTTGCGCCCTGAGCCCTGGTACTGGATGGTCCCACTGCACCTAACTCGGTGAGCAGGGTTCTTCCTTCATGGCCATTGGCAGCCAGCGGCACAGGGGGAAGTTCTAAAGAGCCCCTCATAGTAGGCATAATTACCTCAGCCAAAGATGGAATTAGAGGCGCCTGGGTGTCAGAGTGCGCTAAACCAGTGCCCCTCCCTGGGGGGTAGGGATTGGCATCAGCCACTTGGAAACAGTCTGAATCAACCTGGGCCACCCTAGAAACATATACTGCTTTGCTCTTTAGCAGTTCAGATTTCCCCAAAATTGTAGAAACCCAGGAGGGGGCAGTCAAAGAGAACTTTTAGCATGTGGCAGTCCCTTAAACTGGTAATGATGACAATTGCAGAGATATTATGACTAGTTATAGGCTTACATAACAATAGTCACAGATGTTCTGAGACATCTAGTGGGGTACTCCACAGGGGCAGATGACCATTTGCCAACGGGCTGATGGTAAAAATTAGATCCCTAGGGGACACCCTATACAAAGGACTTTTCATACGGCAAACTAAACCACTGGGCTCCGAACGGAGGGGATGCCTCCCAGCTCCTACCAAGTCGCCAGAGTTAGGGACCTCAGCCCCCAACTTGGAGTACCCCAGCCCATGGTGGGGCTTCCCTGTTTCCCTCCCAGAGATAATGGGTAAGCTGACATGAGGAATGGGTGCAGCTTCCTGGACATTGCCCAAAGGTATACGTTCCCCGCCCCACCAGTTCCCTTGGCAAGCAAATAAACTCAAAGTCTCCAGCTTATCATTCAGCTGGTTCAGCTGCAGGAACATGAATTTCAGAGTCTCAATTGTGAGCACCACATGGTTGGAAAGAAAGTCAGTCAACCCAACCTGCTCAACAACCCCCTCACCATGTCCAGCCACAGGGAACCATGTTCCTACCATGGGGGGGTGTTTCCAAGGAAACAGAGGGTGGTACATCCCCGGGACATCTGCCCATGCAGCAGGTGGGGCACCCAGCTGGGCCTTAGTGACTGTGCAGAGATAATTTGAATAGGCAGATGTGGAATGCTGTGGGAGCAACTGCTCCCAATACTAATCACAGCTCGAGCAACATATCCACCTCTGGGGGTCATGGTGATACATCTGGGAGAGAATAACCTGCCTAAAGGATGGGGCTGTGGTTGACTAAGAGGGTAAAGGCCAACTTACAAATGGTACAAGTTCGATTCCCTGGGTGCAAATTAGTATGGTCCGAAATGTTACAGAGGCGGGTCTGGGCCAATGCCTACCACCCGGGGAGAGTAGACCGGGCCAGGAAGCGGGTTAACTCTGAAATAGGGGACTGGCTGCAGAGAATAGGGAGGAATGTCATCGTACACGACGACATTCGTCATGATAAAGACGAGTTGTTCAGGGTTGATGGCATCCATCTGTCCGATGAGGGTTGTGAGCTGTACCTTGGGGTCCTAAAAACACCGGCTAATTGAGATCATAGATAACCTTGGAGGAATGGTGGTGAACCAGCCAAGAAAACCTGGTGGTTCTTGTGGCAGTGGTAATTGTTAAAAAGGTTTAAATAGATAGCATAGGATGATCAGAAACATCTCCTTAAGAGTTGGGCAAGGTGTGCAGCCTACTGTATGGCCAGCCCAAGGGTGAGAGACGAACGGCCGGACCTGCTGGGCGGACTATGTGCCAAGCAGGGCTAACAGTGTTTCTCACCCTTGTGTTTAACTCCCCAAGGGGTATGCAGGTACAAACAACCCGCTCCAGCCCGGGGAAACCCGGTGATAGGGCCAGGGCATAAGTTAAAGTTGGGTAAGTTAGGGCACAGGAGGTTTCCCCTCAGGCTTAACCCGAGAACGACAGTAGAAGTCCGACAGGCAGACTGGGCAATAGACTAGCGGGGATGGGAACCTCCTGTTGTGGGAAATAGTTAGAGAAAGTAGGACCCCAGTTCAAAGGTGGAAGCAGGAGGGCTACCCCTTCCCTCTTTTATGACTGATAATTAAGCAATAAAGAGTGCGGCTGTTCAATCCCATAAACTGTGTCCTCGTCTTCTTCTGGGGTGCGTTGACAATCAAACGATGCCTTTATTGTTTACCTAGTATCAGCATCTTTACTACTTTTTTCATTTCATGATGTAAAAGTACCCTTGCAGAAATAGAGGAGTCACACTCTTGGCTAGTATAGAACATTGCAATATGCTGAAAGGAGTTGAATTTTCATGGCTCCTTCTCCCATCACACATACACCCCCACACCTTGCTCCTTCTATCCTTATTCCCCTCTCTCCCTCCTTTGCTCCCCCTTTCACTTTGGAAATCCTCCCTAGTTCAGTTAGTGGGGCTAGGCATTTGCTAGATATGCTCCTTCCCACACCCATCTCAGAATGCCTTCTGTGCCTCCTGCCCCCTGAGAACCACTGTGTGGAACTTCTACATCCAACACCTTTAGTGACTTTTGGATGGCACACATGATCAGCAAGACAGCATGAAAAAAGCAGCAACAAGACTGGACAAGATAAGACTCTACACCAATCTGTACTCAAAACAAAACACAACACATCTTTCCTTAAAGTTTACAGTGAATCCATTAATTAGATTTCATATTTATAAGCCTCTTCACAAACCCTAACTCCTGATGGGAGTGAGAGGGCTGAATTTTCCACTATGATTTTTCCACTATGAGACCACCAAAATATCCTGACCAATTTAAGCATTCAAAGATCAACTTTCTCAAAAATGCAAGGAAAAACACAACCAAATTGGCTACTTTGCAGCACAACACAGTAACAGTGGCCCAGCTCATAAGTTGCCATGGAGGATGGCCCCTTTCCAGGAAGTTTTTTTCCTTGCTTTTTTTACTTTTTATATCTTTGTGAAAGTTTCCCTGGGAAAGGAGATATCCTCCATCTTGTGAGCTGGACCCCTGCTGCTGTGTTGTATAAAAGTAGTCACTGCCTAGGGGTGTGCACCAGGCCTCCATGTCATTTTCAGTTTTCGTTATTCAAAAATGTCATTCATTATCGTTATTAATGACAACGTTGTTTTCGTTATCGTTTTTGTTGTCGTTTTCATTTCAAATCGATTTTATTTTTGGTATTGGTATCATTATCAATTTTGTACACAACTAATATCTATCTAAATCTAAGAGGGGAAGGGAAAAGGAAAACTATTATCTAATCAATTATCTATATAGCTATTCTAATCTAAATGTCTATAATTATATACACACACACAATATAGATATATATAATAGCACACATCTCGGAGTCTTAACAGGGTTGAACTCTAGAACTGTGCCTGTGTTGGGAGGGGCGAGCAGCTCCTGTCTGTGTATTATTGTATTATTATATTATACCCACCATTTTATATATATATATATATATATATATGCGCCTGTGTTGGGAGGGGCGAGCAGCTCGGCAGTACACGCACACCCCCTATCTATATATACTACCTATCTATATATAATTTACAGGTGAGAGAAGGACAGGGAAAGCAAGAAGGTAAAATGTGTGGTATGAGGAATGAAAGGTATTGGTGGTAACACAATGAGGGCTCGGGAAGATTATTTGAGTGCAAGCACAACAGTTCTGTAAACGCAATCTGACAAGCAGAGGTCTCACAAAATGGAGGGAAAAAACCTGGCCCTCCTATTATAAAGGGTTGCAGTGCCCTCCCCCCGAGCCCCTCTGATTGGTTGTGGGTGGCAGCAGGCATTGAGCAATCACAGAGTGCCGTGAGACTGCTGGGGCCTGCTTGCGCTGGTCATTGGCCAGCGATACATCCATCAGATACTGCCGAGCTCCTCGCCCCTCCCAACACAGGCACAGTTCTAGAGTTCAACCCTGTTAAGACTCCGAGATGTGTGCTACCTTCTCCCCCTCTCCACATTTTCCCTCCAAAACCCAACTGCCACAGTACTAATAACAACAACAATGATAATGACATTGTCGCTATCGTTTCTCTTTGTCATTCTCGGTATTGGTTCTCTGTATTCTTGGTTGTTGTTCTCTGTTGTTGTTTTTGTTACTGCAATAACGAAAACGATAATTTAACATAGATGGGCATGGATGAGGAGTGCTAGGGGTACATATGGGGCACTGTTAGGGGCAGGGATGGGGACTAGGGTCACAAATAGGAGCAGTGTTAGGGATGGAGGCCAGGGGTACAGATGGGGGTTCAATGATGGGTAGGGATGATGGAGTTAAGGGTACAGATGAGGGTCAGTGATGAGAGGGGTTAAGGCTACAGATGAGAGCAGTGTTAAGGGCAGAAATGGCAGCTAGGAGTACAGATGGGGCAGTGTTAGGGGCAGAGATAGGGGGTTAGAGGTACAGGTGGGAGCAGGCATGCTGCATAATTATTCACCCCACTGGATCACAGAAACATACAAGCCCAATATTCCCCTTCCCCTCTTTGCCACACTGGATCAGACCCACAGCCCTGTGTATGCCAGAACCCCCACATACTCCCCAGGCCAGGAATCCCACCCTGTGACCCATCAAAGGGCTGCTACATTTGGTGCCTTAATCCCATCCCAACCCAATCTCAGCAGCCCCTGAGAGTCAGACCCCCCCCCCCATTCTACTCACCCAAACCCAATCCCAGAAGCCCCCAGATTCACACACACCCCTCCCATTCTACCCACCATTTTACTGTGTCTGTGCAGCCCAGGGGTGGGCGAGCAGCAGCTTCTAGCTACCCTCCGTCCCTTCTCTCCAGTGCCAAGGAAGGCTCTCTGGCCAGCAGGCAGGGAAGGGTTGGGACAGCTCTTCAGGTGGCTATTCTGCCTCAGAGTGAGTGTGGGGGCTGGGGAAAGTACAGGGTCAGGATGGAGCAGGCTCGGGGGAAGTGGGGTTTGATGGGGGTGGGAGAGGGTGGCTTTGTTATTTTCCGCTATCGTTCCCCCCCCCCGCCTCTATTTAAACATCATGATACAGAGGTATCGTGTAAATGTCACCTAAAGTAGAAGCCAAACTTTCATTATTTCTATTGTTATTTTCTATCATTATTTACTGAATATTCCTGTAATCAATATTCCTTCACTGCAAGTTGGGAATTCCCCAGCATTCCCAGCATCAAGTTGCTGGGAATTCCCAGTTGGGATCTCAGCACTGTCACTCTAGGGTCAACTAGTATTTAAGAATTTATTCCCTCCTCAAGTTGTGAACATTTCCATCACTGGAATCAAATTGAATATGATTATGGCCATTTTGAATAACAGTGCCAAACTGTGGAATGTTGCCAGGCATATTTAACATACATTCAAAGAAGGAAAGGGGGCATGACACAAAGTAAATATCATAGCTTTCATTGAACTGAAATAACAAAATAGTCTCCTTAACTAATTTGTCTTTTGTCTCCCTCAGTCAGAAACAACATGGAAACCCACACTCAAAACTACAAGGGGAAGGTTCAAAGTGATGGTGATCATTTTATATCTTACCTTGTCCTTTGGCACAGAAAACCCATAGGATCAAGATCAGGATAGATTTCAGCCAACTCATCTCAGTGCTTTACAAAAGAATCCCCGTATTTTTTTTACACTGACGGAAGAATTTCGTTCTTCTTTGCAATATGTCCTCAGCAACTGCTTTTGAAGGCTGACTTCACTTTCTACTCCCTGAAAGTAAATGTCCCCCACCATCTCTATTTAAACATTATGATACAGAGATATCATATGTAAACTTCACCAAAAGTAAAAGCCAAACTTTTTTCACATCACCGCTCCACTTTTCTTGTTTGAACCCACTTCTCTCTCATTGTGACCTTTGACCATCTCTTGGCAAACACCAGGCCAGTATCTAGGATACTTTGCAGAAGTCAGTATTGCAACAGTATTGAATAAACATTGTGTAACAGGGTGGCACTTCCACACAGTAAGTGCATGCAAATTCGGGACCCAATGAATGAATCAATCAATCAATCCAATCAATCACTTTATTGTTTCCAGCAATTATTGCTATTCCGATTCCAGTTAAAAACATTGAACAGGTCCTATGTAACGGGCCATAACATTTTATTTAATTTATTTACTTATTTATTTGTTTAAAACTTATATCCTGCCCCTCCTGCCCAAAGGCAGCTCGGGGCAGCGAACAACACAAAGATTTAACAATAAAACATTTAAAAACAAATCAACAAATTTTAAAACAAATCATAAAACTCACCCTCCCTCCCAAACCCTACCCTCCTCACCAAAAGCCTGACAGAACAGCCCGGTCTTACACAAATGTTGAAACGACAGGAGGGTCGGGGCCAACCAAGCCTCCTCCGGGAGTGAATTCCACAGCATGGGGGTTAGCCACTGAAAAAGATCTCACATCAGTGGCCACCTGGGGACTCCAAAAAGGCCCCAATGGATGATCTCAGGGGTTGCATGGGCACATGGGGAGTGATGTGAACCCACAGCTAGGCAGGACCCAGGCCGTGAAGGGCTTTGAATGTCAAAACCAGCACCTTGAACCTAGCCCGGTGCTTTATAGGCAGCCAGTTCAGAGCCCGGAGCACAGGTGTCATGTGCTCCCTGCAGCCCGCCCTAGTAAGGAGAGGGGCCACGGCATTCTGCACCAGTTGCAGCCTCCGGATCAGCTTCTCGGGCAGCCCCACGTAGAACGTGTTGCAGTAATCCAGCCTCAAGGTGATGAAGGCATGGATGACAGTGGCGAGGTCAGAGTCAGAGATACGGCCGAAAAAGAGAGGTAGAGCTGAGTGTCATCAGCATACTGATGACACTCAGTTCAGCATACTGATGACACTGCATGCCCTGAAACCCTATCACGATCTCCCCTAACGGCTTCATATAGATGTTAAGCAAGAGGGGGGACAGAATGGCACCCTGCGGGACTCCACACGTGAGGTCCCAGGGGGAAGACATACACTCCCCCAAGACCACCCGGTGAATTCTCCCGGCCAGGAATGAACGAAACCAGTCCAAGACCATCCTGCCAATCCCAGCACGGTCCCACAGGTGAGTCACCAACACCTCATGATCAACTGTGTCGAACGCAGCCAAAAGGTCTAGCAGGACCAGTAAGGTCTGACGACCCTGGTCCAACTCCAGATGGAGATCATCAACCAAGGCCACCAATGCAGTCTACGTACCATACCCAGACTGGAACCCAGACTGAGAGGGGTCAAGGAAACCGGTGTGGTCCAGGTGTTCCTGGAGCTGCTGTGCCACAGCCCGTTCAATAATCTTCCCTAAAAAGGGAAGGTTAGAGACCGGCCAATAACTGGCAGGGGCATCAGCATCAAGAGATGGTTTATTGAGCAGGGGCCTAACCACAGCCTCCTTCAGGCATTCAGGCACCCTGCCCTCCCAAAGGAAGGCACTAACCACCCCAGCCAGCAATGGCCGTAGCGTCTCCTGGCTGGCCTTCACCAGCCAGGACAGGCAAGGATCTTGTTCACAAGTAGTGGCATGAACAGATCCCAACAAGGACTCCACATCGGCAGGCGATACCATCTGAAACTGATCCCACAAAACAGGACAGGACGGGGCATCCATAACCCCAAGATATGTAACATATATATAATATAAAATTTAAATACAAATAAATCAAAATAAACTTATTAAAACACATAATTTCCCAATTATTATAACAAAAAAAAACCCATAAAAAGATCCTGGTGGAGCAAAGTGCCCAATGATCTCAACTATCAGAATCCTTTAATCCTAGCCCTTTCTGCCAGACGAAGGAAACAGGCAGTGGCCTTACATTTCTCCTAATCTGTTGCCCTAGCCAGTACGGTCAATTTCTCCTCTGGCAAAAGGGAGGATTCAATGAACAAGGAATCTATCCAGACCTGCCTGAGAGATGTGTACTTAGGGCACCGAAATATAATATGAGCCAAGGTCTCTACTTCACTTAATGCGCAGAGACAAAGGGTGAAAAACAGACATGACACTAACCACCCTTTAACCACCCTTGGTGGTTATTTATGCATGTTGCAGGGTTGTATTGGTGCCCTATGCAGCCCTGAAACATGCATAAATGATCACCAAGGGTGGTTAAAGGGTGGTTAGTGTCATGTCTGTTTTCACCCAAAGTCTTTCGTCATAAGGAATCTGAGCTCTCCTGCCCGTGACCACCGCTGTATCAAATAGGTTAAAGCGGAGCAAGGTTATTATCCTTCTAAGGATAGGGTCTCGTAAGAACCTGAGATAAGGTTCTAGTGCAAATACTGTTTTCAGTTGGCAGTACAGTGGGCCTATCCTACTTCCCTGAATTGCTGTAAGGTCACGATTGATAGCCCGTTCACGTATTAAGCTCTTAACCTCCATCTTATCTGTGGGTACCTTTCCAGCATCTAGGGAAAGGGCTACCTTCTTCAATAAATGTCCGATCGCACTCCACCATCTGTAGGGTATACACCCTTAATGGAGTCTTTGTTCCCAGTAACAGTTGTAGGCCAGAGAGTCCATGTTATCATGATGCAATCTATACCAATAAGAAAAGGCTCTCAGCTTACTTGATCGTCAACTGCCAGGGTACCTGTCTCCAAACGTAACATAGGAAGTGACGAAGTGCAAGGAGTCCGCAAGATATTCCTAAGAAAATAATTTGGGGGTAACTCCAATATAGGTAAGTAACTGGGAAACAAAATTTCCTAGCCGTAAAGTAACTGCGGGATCATTTGGGCCATAAAGATTTCGATAACCTGGTCTACCGGTGCAAAGGGGGAAGTGCGATAAAGTTTCCGAATTCCTGCTACCGACTGTCTTGCTCCAGATATCCAATATTCCCTGTTGGCCTGCCAGGATCGAGAGACCAAAAAAATCAGGCCCAAATAAGTATATTGGGGTGGCCTGTTTGATCACCTGGTGGCCGATTACCCATTTGTGTTGAGTGCGGGAAGCACCAAAGGGGATCATTTTAGATTTGTTAATATTAACCACCAGCAAGTTAGCTATACAGAAGGAATTCAATGAATTTAAGCAACATTGCAGGCCTTGCCTTGTTTGGGAGACTATGACAATATCATCTGCATAGAGAAGGAGTGAAATTGGCCTGTTTCTTATCTTAGGGGGTGTGCTAACTCCTTTAGAAGACTGGGTCTCAACATGTTCTCTCCTGGCTGAAGAACAAGCGGGATTCAGGGCAGGAAGGTCTACCATGGATAACTGTTTTATTTTATTCCATCTCATTGAAAAATACGTGCACATAAGGAAGGCTAGGCTGTACGTTGCCTTTATAGATCTGGCGAAAGCCTTCGATTCCGTCTCTAGAGAACATCTGTGGCGAAAGCTCTCCAAGTTGGGGATTAATTCCCAACTTTTAACTTTAATAAAACATCTTCACTACGAGACATCAGCAGTAGTGCGGGTCGGCAAGGAGGGTAGAATTACTAGACAATTTTCTACAGCTCGGGGTGTCAGGCAGGGCTGCCTTTTAGCGCCCCTGTTATTCAATCTTTTTATAAATGATTTGGTTAACTGGATCGAGGCCAATCATGCCCAATGAGTCACTGTCAGGGTAACTGCATTCACTGTCTCTTTATTGTCTCTGTCTCCACCATAGGCCTCATCAAATCTAGACAATCTCTCTCTCTCTCTCTCTCTCTCTCTCTGTGACACATCCTCTGGCCCCTGGCATTCATAGTCTTTACAGCCAGGCTCCTCCACTCAGCTTTATCGGTGTTCTTACTGCCAGATCCCTCTGGCTAGTATGTCTCAAGGCAGCTCACCTTCTGGCTCCTGCTTTCTGGACATCCTTTCAGCAAAGCTCTCCCCTCTGCTTTCTCACTCCACAGCAGCTCCTTCATAACTGAGCTCCCTCCAGTCACCCAGTCTCACAAGATCCTCCTGCAATTCTTCACAGTCCACTCGTTTTTTTAACTACCTCGACTAACTTGGTGTCATTTGCAAATTTGATCATCTCACTCTTTACTCCCTTCTCATTAATGAATATTATTAAACACCATGAGTCCCAGTACAGATCCCTGGGACACTCCGGTAGTTACTTCTCTCTGCTGTGAAAACTGACCATTCAGTCCTACTTTTTGCTTCCTATCTTTTAACCAGTTGCTGATCCACGATAGGACACTGCCTTTTATCCCATGACTCTTTAGTTTCCTCAAGAGTCTTCTCAAGAGGGACCTTATCAAATGTCTTCTGAAAGTCCAGGTACACTATATTGACCGGCTCACCCTTATCCACATCCTTATTTACACCCTCAAAAATTCCAATAGATTAGTGAGGCATGACTTTCCTTTCCTAAACCCATGTTGACTCTTCCCCATTATGCCAGGTTTATCAGTATGCTCAGTAATTCTGCTTGTAGCAACTGTTTACATCAGTTTTCCCGGCGCCAACATCATGATCACCAGTCTGTAGTTTTCTGGATCACTTGGGGAGCCCTTTTTAAATATTGTCATTAAATTTGCTATCATCCAATCCTCTGGTGCAGTGGCAGATCTTAGCAATAAGTTACAAAGTATCAATAATAGATCGGGGATGGATACCATCTGGTCCCAGTGATTTGTTACTACTTAGTTTGTCTATCTACTCTAGAATCTCTTCCAGTGCCTCCATACTTATTTGTGACAATTCTTCTGATTCTTCACCTACAAAGACTCGGTCTGGCATGGGTATCACCCCCAACATCCTCAGCAACATGGGTATCACCCCCAACATCCTCTAAAGCAAAGATTCAGTCAACCTTTCTGTAATATCCCCATCTTCCCTGAGCATCAAGTCAAAGTAGTTTATTCTGGTAGCAGAGCCTTCACAACTCACAAAAGATACAAAATACTAAAATATAAACAAATAAAAACATAACAAATATCAAGCAATATTCAGGGGCACTTAGTGCTTCCAGAAGCTGCTTTCTTAATGTTAAAGATGGCAAAACAAAATTTAGCCACATTCCATGCTATAAAAGGGACCGAATCAGAAAGTATCAAAACCAACTCCCTCGAACTACAAACAGAAGAAATATTTATAACAGGGTCCAGAAAGGTAGTACGTGGGCCACTATATAATGGACAGTCAAAAAGCATATGACTTATGGATTCTACCGAATTGCTAACCCAGAAACAACAGAGTCACTGGTCGTAAGGTAACTTTATAAATCTACCCTCAGTAACTACAGAAGGAAGTAAATTAAATCTAACCAGGGCAAAAGCCCTCACGACATCTAATGGCCCAATCGACTCTCAAGCAGGCTTCTTGCTTCTGATATACTTGAAAACTTTTATTATTATTATTTTCGTCTTTAGTGAGTTGCTCCTCAAATTCTCTCTTGGCCTGTCTATGAATATTTTACATCTAATTTGGCAATGTTTATCCTCTTTCCTATTTACTCCATTAGGACTAGCTTTCCATTTTTAAAGGACACCTTTTGGGCTCTAATGGCGTCCTTCACCTCCCCATTTAGCCACGCTGGCAGACATTTGGTCATCTTCCTACCTTTTTTTATTTGTGTAATACATTTAATCTGCACTTCCCGGATGGTGTTTTTAAATAATCTCCATGCCTCTTGCATGCATTTAACCCTCACAGCTGCTACTTTTAGTTCCCTTCTAAATGCTAGGGATGTGCACCATAACTCTTTCTTTTTCATTATTCCTTTCGTTTTCATTATTAAAATGTCATTTGTTTTTGTTATCTTTCATTAGTATTTGTTTTGTTTTTTGTTATTACTTTCATTTATTTACATTTGTTTCATTAGAAAACACATTTTCAGCTATAACCGTTTTGTTTTTCATTCAATTTGGATGAAACCTGGAGTGATTATATCCCCAAATAGAGGTACAATCAGAAAGATTAGATAAAGGGTCCTGATGTTTTAATCAAATTACTTGTTAATGCATTTCTGTCTGTAACATCTTTGTATTCCATCTGGTTTGGATGATATTTGGCAGGCTTGTACATCATACCTTCAGGAACATCTCTGACAAATTTCAGAATGGTTTTATAAAGGGTAACAATTGTATAAGCCTGCATAGCCTCTGCAGAGAATGAGCGTATACCAGGGATTCTCTCATATTTATCACAGTGGTACAAGATGTGTTTGTGATGCCAATGGGCCAGCAGAAATGTCGATCATTTATCCTCATGTTCTGCTGTGGGCAACCCTTCTTCTCCCCGCACTTGTTACTGGGAAGATGGACGCATCTGGTTAGGAAAAGAGTCAATAAGATACACCCTTATGTTCTCTGTCAGTGTGTTACAGGATGCGATTGTGATGATAACTGTCCAGCCTGGATGCGCAAACCATGTCTCATGATTGCTTGGATGCATACCCCTCCCCTCTGCCTTGCTGCCTCAACTCCCAGTTATGTACCTTCTATGCCCACCTCAAAGCTCCCAAGGATTGGTCCTGGAAAGCTGGAAGCATGCCCTAAGAAAGACCAATCATATCTCTGTCCAGGGGTCTGAATATCTTTAAAATACCAAGCCGATTGGCCAGAGGAGATACCTTTCATCTCTGCTGTTTGACACAGGCTTCAGTCTGGGTGGGCACCCCCAGGTGCATGGGTGTGCCCGTCAACTTGCAGAGAACATGTCAGGAGGAACTGTAGCAAAAATTGAGTCCCTTTATCAAATCTTTCTGAAATTTGGCCAAGATAATCTTGAAGGTGCAAGATACACCTCTGTCATATTTCATGTAAATTGGATGAAATACAAAGATGTTGAAAGCAGAAATGTATTTAAATGTGAATTGCTTATAACATCAAAACCCTTTATGCAATCTATCTTAAATCTGGCAGAGATATTAAACTTGGGGAGGTATATAAGTTTTCTGTGTTTCATCCAAATTGGATGGAAGACAAAGATGTTACAGCCAGGAAAGGGTATGCATTTTTTCTGAAAATTAAAAAATTCAATTGCTTATACAGTCGGATCACTTTAGCCAATCCCTCTGAACGTTGGCATTAATAATGCCTTCGATTTGTGGTATAATCACTCAGAGTTTTATATAAATCTAATGATGATGAACAAAAAAGATCTAGCTGGCAATGCGTTTTTCAGTGTTTTTCTATTATCTCATAATAACAAAACAAAAATCTTTCATTATTCATTATTGTTTTATTTCATCTTGTTTCAAAATTAAAAGCCCTCTTTTGTTTTTTTTTATTTGTTTTTTTTATTATAACAATGAAATGCACACCCCTACTAATTAGTTTCCTCATTTTTGCATTTTTGCATGTTTGCATAGTTCCCCTTTTTAAAATTAAATGTTACTGCAGTATTTTTTGTTTTTGTCAATCTCCCTCCTATAGCTATGTCAATTTGATTATATTATTATCACTATTGCCAAGTGGCTCCACCACCATTACCCCTTGCACAAGGTCCTGTGCTCCACCTAAGAATAGATCAAAAGTAGCTCCTCCTCTCATAGGTCCCTGGCTCTTTCACCAGGCTTTCGGTGGTGAAAACAGGTAGTTGGGAGAGGGGTTGGGTTGAGGATGTGTTTTGATTTTAGACACTTTTATTGGATTTTTTTTCTTTGTATTTATTGTTGTTTTATGTTTTATTGTAAGCCGTCTCAATCTGCCAGAAGCAGGAGGGGGTGGGGTAGAAGTATTTTTATAAATAAATAACGACCAGCTGCTCCAAGAAGCAGTCATTTACGGCATCTAGAACTTTTACCTCCACATCACAACCTGATGAGACATTCACCCAGTCAACATTAGGGTAATAGAAATCATCCATTATTACTGTGTTTCCACTTTAGCAGCCTCTCTGACTTCTATTAGCATTTCACTGTTTGTTTCACCACCCTGATCAGGGGGTCGACAGTATAGTCCCATTGTTACACACTTCTCCATTGCACATGGAATTTCTATGTATAGAGATTCCAGAATACATTTCACGTCCTGTAAAATGTAAGCTTATCTTTACCTCTGGCTCCTTCTTGGACACAGCCACCAGTATTAGAAACACTTCAGGAAGGTGTACTGCCAACAACAGCCTGCCTGTAGAAAGTGCAAGTATTCAGCCAGCATTGATCAGAAGATCATTGGCCAGAAGGACACACGGGGTGTTTTCAGACGTTACGGGGCCCTTTGGCCCCGTACCGAAAACACCCTATCCATTCCCCACCGGGATGACCCCATCACGCCGTATCAGACATGCCGGGGGGATCTCAGCGGGGAATCTGGGAGGGGGCGGGGCCACGCAGCGCAACGTGCAGTCGCCTGGCCCCGCCCTTCCACGCACCCCGCCGCCCACCCTCTGGGGAGACGGGCGGGCGGCGGGGCCAATGAGGCCACTGTGTCTGGCCGGATTCGCCACGGCCCGGGATCCCGCCGGTGATCCTGGGCCGTGGCGCCCAACCAGACGTGACGCCGTGGTTCACCCCGGCATGGAATTACATTCAACACGTGACGGCCTCCGGCCCCGCTGCTTCAGCCGCTC
>QEPC01003426.1:519415-545591 GCA_003113815.1 Sphenodon punctatus
AATAATAATAATAAAATAGATGTTTAAGGTGAGGGAACAATAGGGAGGGATCTCTTAGGGTGCCATAAAGTATTGAGTGTTGAGATCTTGAGGAGCTGTACCCGTGTTCTTGTCTTAAAATGATATTCTGGATCTATTTCAAATTTCTTACACACAGAATTATTCTATAATCTCAGGATTTAATAAGAGAGGTAGGACTTGCTAAATAAAGTAAAAATACAATTGAACTTTTTCTTCCCAACCACAGTAAAATGTTGAACCAAGTGAGATAAAGTATTTGCTTATATTTTGAAGGTAGCTTCTGGGTCAACCTTTTTTTCCTCTCTCTTTTCTACAAGATAAATGTAATAGTTATATTTTCTTTAACATGCAAGAATTTTATTTAGAAGACATTTAATCATAAACTATTTTTTC
The DNA here is from genome assembly GCA_003113815.1 of Sphenodon punctatus. NCBI lineage: Eukaryota > Metazoa > Chordata > Lepidosauria > Sphenodontia > Sphenodontidae > Sphenodon > Sphenodon punctatus. The sequence goes on from QEPC01003426.1 coordinate 519,830, forward strand.
TGTTGAAGCTTTGAAAAGCAAAATAAGAGATTAGTGACATTCTGTTAACCATAGGTAAAATAAAATAGCAACGTGTTGGGTGAGTAGACAAGTTAGTTCAAGCAGTAGTGATGGATTAGATGGAGCAAAATTAACGTGATTAATGTGGTTGGATTTTTCTTTTTGAAGTGGTTAACTTCATTATGTGTTCAACGTAAGGTCTATCTCATGATAGCATTTCTCTAAAAGGGAATACAGACACTTTCACTATAGAATTGTGTTGAAATCATGTTTCCATAATATTACAAAAATACAAGGCAAAGAGAACTTGGAAGGGGGGAAGGGGGAGTCCAAAGATGTTTAAAATGTAACTTGTTTTGAAGACGGTGCACCAGTGTGTACTTTAGAAAAGCTCAATTGTTTAATAGATGAGCTGAAATGGAAAGTTAGTCTTCTGCACAAAATAAAGACAAAGAAATGGAATGTCTGACCAGAGACTCTGTACAGGCACATAGCTGTCCATTTGTCACAAGTGAGAAAATGTTTAATTGCTTCTGAAGTGATGTATTCTCTTTTTATTTATCGTGTTTAGTGACTTTAAGAGTGTCAGTATGTAAAGTGTTTATTCAAGGAATTGATTTCTGGCACAGGGAGAAAATGAAAAGTGAAATGTTTAGCTCACAATAAGCATATGTTCCAAGATCTCTCTGAGTAAGTATCCTGAGATTAGAAGAAAGCACACAGGTCTGTGTTTATCTAGCTTACAGGCAGACAAGGAAGGCTCCAGCCCGGTATTAACACTGAAGTGACATGGAATGTCTTCACCAAACCCCAAACAATTACATCACTCCCTTAGCAATATTGATAAAGTGTAATAAAAGGGACCTGGCACTTTCCAATTAGATCCTCATTGCTAAATACTTCAGAACCTGTTGAATATTTGACAAGTTAAACTGTAAACTACATTTTTGTACAAGCGAGGGCAATGGCCATGAAGTATTGTACTAGGTCTTGGAAGTTTTGAACTGGATGAATGAGGTGATGCACTATTACAATTTAGAAGAATTGACCTTAAACTAGAGAAAATCCACCTATTTTCTGTATTCAAAGAAGCAGATGCAGCAGTAGAATTATTTATCTGATGTGCGGATTCCTTTCTTCAACTGTATGCTTGTGAAGGAGCTGTGCAGCCTCGCTACCATTATGGCCGACTGGTCAGTCTTCTGTTTAGAACTAATCCACCGTTTCTTTGGCTAACTTGGTGGTTTTATATTTATTTTTTTAAAAAATAATATATTAATTTCCCAAAAATAAATAGCACTAATAAGTAACAATATTTATTTCTCGATTGGAGTGCATATGGCTGTGAGGAAACACCTACTTATCCAGGCATGTATTCATAGTGAGGCTATTAGTGAAGAGCAGTGCACCATTGTAGCAGTAGTTGTGGAAGTCTCCCACTTCCCAGTGCTCTAGAGCTTCAACAGGTACTAATGTTAGTACACATAGGTAATGCCTGAATTATCAAGCAGTCAATGGGCTACTTGAGGACTAATTCGGTGCCTGGTCACTTTTAAAGCCTACTGGCAGTTTCCTCCCTACAGCACCTTTCTGGTGAGAGGCGCTATGGGGGTTGGAGAAGCAGCCTTTGAAAGAGACAGGCCCTGACTGAGGCCTGTCACTTTCAAAGGCCAGTATGGGTGTGTGTGTGTGTCCCCCCCCCGACAGCACCTCTCATAATTAATGACAGGTCCCTACCCTGGTGTGCTTATAATCTAGGAATGACAGGGGATTTTATTTGGTTCAGGTGCTATAGAGTTCCCCAGGGCAGTGAGGTTTTAAATAGGGCTGAAATAAAAATGACTTTCTGTCTTTGCACCCTGGTGAATCTGGGGTTTCTGAATTGACCTGTCCCTGTTCGGGAACCACCGATTTGCAAATATATTGCAGTGAGGTTTTAAATAGGGCTGAAATCAATATGGCTTTCTGTATTTGCAAATATAATTTGATTGTCTATTCCCACAAATGAATGTTCAAATTTACTTAAGCAATGTTGTGAAATTCAGAAACTCCAGTTATCCAGTATTTGGGTAGACAATACTTTGTTCACTTCAGAAAAATGAATCTTCAGAACAGCACACCAAGAGGGAACTAGTTCACCATTTCATAGGTGATTTGGTTAAGTGACTGTGAATACACCAAATTCATTGAACTCATTCCCAGTAAAGACTTTTTCAGGCCTACTTTTCCCATATACTCTCTCTCAGGAACAATATTTGTTTCATTTTTTTTTCTCCAAAAGTATTTAGCAAGGCAAGAGATGCTGTAGGGGGGAAGCAGCCTTTGAAAGTGACAGGCTGTGGCTGGGGCCACTGTGAAGCTGGGCTCTGCAGTGTTCCCAGCTGGAGCCTGTCACTTTCAAAGGCCATCCAGTGCATTCGAGCAGCCTGCTGGGTCCTGTCTATTTGCAAATATATAACGTGATATTGATTTCAGTCCTATTTAAAACCTTACTGCAATATATTTGCAAAGCGGTGGTTCCCTAACACAGATGGGTCAATTCAAGCACCCCATATTCATCAGGGTGCCCAAATCATTGGGTGCCCAGTTGCAGCTCTAATTTTGGCAAACAGGGAAGCATCACAGTTTCAAGCTCAGTATAGTAGCTACTAGCTAGACTAATAATGCTTAGATCTAAGAGAACTATCACAGATGCAGACTGAGAATCTTACATCTGTCAAGATCAATTAATTTGCACCGAAAATGACTCTGTCCGTTCGATTGCACACAACTTCTGTAAATGGTTCTGCCTGAGATTATATATATATATATATATATATATATATATATATATATATATATATATATATAATGTACATACCAACGTATTTAATGTTTTATGTTATAGTTTTTTCTGGTTTTGGTAGCTTAGGGTATGTGTTTATAATATGGTAAACTGTAGTAGCAATTGTATATGTGGGAGCCAATTTAAGCCTAAGGACTGCATTCATTTGGTTCCTCAAACGACTTGAGAAGCTCAGTCAGACTCATAAGACTGAGGAACATACAACGTATTTTTCATTTTGCTGCTGTTCTTAGAGGGCCAAATGGTCCAAAATGTTGTTGTTTTATATGACATTATGCTTTGTTCTTTTATTAATTTGGTGTGAAACAGGGCCAGCCCAAGGTTTTGCGAGGCCATGTGCGAAGCATTGGTGCAGGGCCTTTTGTGCAGAGGAAATGGGGAAAGGTATTTTCTTGGCTGAGTGGTCATTATCTCAGATGCTGCTGGGCCTGGGTTTTCTGGGGGGGCTGGTGGTCAGTCAGAGGCAGTCTCAGGCTGCTTGGCAGTAGGCGAGAATAGAAACATTCAGATGGGTCTCTTCTTGGACTGGTTGTTGGCTCCCTTCATCCCTCCAGGAGCCATGGGAGGCAGGGGGAGAGGTGGGGGGAGAGATAGGGGGAGACAAGGGAAAGCCATGGGAGGGAGGGTATGGAGGGGGTAAGGAGCAACCCCCTCGCTCACACACTCACACAAACACACACTCACACACTCTTACACACTCACTTCTCTCTCTCACAAACAGGGTATTTTCAGACAAGACACTCTCCACCCAGCACCCACCCACTATACATGCTACAGGGACCCATAAGGCAACACTGTATCCCTGAAACATGTCGGGTGGGTGTCTTGTCTGAAAATGCCNGGAGTCCACCTCCGATAAGTCACAAAGCTGGCAGAATCTTTCAGCCCTCGGTACACTACTATATTGCCCCTCCGAAATGTGTACTTCAAATTAGCCAAACTCCTCATATTTGAATGTTTAGGTTTAAAAATTTCATTTTCTGAAGTTTGCATATGAGAATGTTCACGCACTTCATTTTACTATAGTTCTTTTTGAAATTCTGTAAGTTGTTGTCTGCTTAACCTTTGTCCTAAAATGAAGAGAACATTATTCAATCAGATAATGATTGGACCAACAAAGGATTGTGACTGTTGCCAAACATAATGATTAGAGCTGAAATGGATAGCGGAATTGATCACTCTTCCTAGGCAATGTTTGGAGAGGGCACATGCCCCTTCCCCTAGATTTTGGGAAACTCTATAGAACCTTGCAGAACCTCTGGGTTTCTCCCTGCCCAGCTCCTACTCCTGTGCCCCCACCCACCCCAGCTATCAACAGTTTCCAGTCACCTCTGTCACTATGCATAGTAACCACAATTCTAGATTGTCATTTTGTTAACCGATCAGTATCTCCATGCCACAACGGTTAACCACAATGCTGAATAATACCATTTCTGGGTAAGCAAACCAATACCAAAATACTGTTAATGGTAACTCATCAGATAAAAGGACACGATGAAAAAAATATTAATGAACAGGGCAGAAAAGGGAAACTGCATAGCATCAATCATTCTTACCTGGCGCTATACAATCGTAATTAGAGACAGATCCCTACCCTGATAGGCTTACAATCTACGAATGACAAGGGAGGGGAGACAAAGGACAGGATATTTTATTTGGTTCAGGTACTATAGCATTCCCCAGAGCAGCGAGATTTTAAATATGACTGAAATCAGTACAACTTTCTATATTTGCAAATATAATTTGTATGTCTATTTCCATGAATGAATATCCAAATTTGCTTTGGCACAGTTGTGAAATTCACACTGGTTATTCAGTATTTTTGTACATGGTACTTTGTTCACGTCAGAAATTACTAAAACAAATCTTCAGAACAGCAAACCAAGCAGGAAATAAATATCAGTACATAGGTGCTTTGGTTAAGTGGCTGTGAATACACTAAGTTCATTGGACTCATTATTCACAGTGAAGACTTTTTCAGGCCAATTTTTAATGTGTACCTATATTTCCCAGGAACAATATTTGTTTCTTACGTTCCCCCAAAAGCATTTAGCAGTGGCCAGGAACACTGTTGCCCTCCACTCTAGCCATCAGAGACTTCAATATTGAAAATTAACCACCTAAACTTCTGTGAGTGTTGCACATGGAATGAAGCAAAACATTAAGTGTGCTCTTGTGGTGACAAGGTGGTGACACCTAAAGTAAGGGCTGACAACAGGATACAATGGCATTGCTGAAAGGCCATGCCCAAAAATGTGTCACCTAAGCTTAGTTAGTCTTTAAAACTTTAAATGTTTCTCAGCTCATTCCTTACTCCACAATTGTTTGAATTTCATTCAATGATGGACTACAAAGCTATCCTGAAAATTCAGTAAATCCCAGAAATATGTGCTGAAAGCCTTCCTCTATCCAGGCTAGGCATGGGGAATGTTGTCAGCAAAGAAATACAGTTTAACAAAAAAGATATTTAGAATGTGATCATATATTCCTCTAGAATCTGATCATATATTCAGTCTTCCCTTTCCCTACTGTTTTCTCTTCATCATATCCATGAATCTCACTCAACAGTTGTTGACTTCTTCTTTATTTGGTGTCTCCCCCCGCCCCCCAGGTGGGGGTGGTGCTCCTCTCGATTATGTGAGCTACTCATACTGTTCTTTCAGACCTCACACTGGAATTCATACAAAGCAGTTATCCCATAGTTAAACTAAACTAAACTGTCTAACTGAGTCAGACCAATGGTTCGTCTTAGCCCAGTATTGTCACAACCTGACACGGCAGCAGGGTTTCAAATTCAGGTCCTGGGAGAGGTCCCGGATTTGGCTCTTCCAGGGTCTCTGTCAGGGGCCATCCCGGTGTGCTACCTGAGACCCCTCCAGGCCCCCAGTGGAGGCCTCCCCCAGGCGTGCTGCTGGGGATCCTGAGGTGGAGATTCCGGGGATTGAACCTGGAACCTTATACATGCAAGCATGTGCTCTTACCACTTGAGCTATGCCCATCCCCCCACCCCCCATAGGGTTGCCACTCAGGGTGGTTTTTGAGAGGCTGTAAGTGCCCCTTTGAGAGGTGAGACTTGGTTTGCACTTTATTGGTGGTTGAATAGGTCCCTCAGTGCAGTTCAGTCTCAGTGGGGAAGTGTATAGTTAATGTGTACTTCAATTCAATTATAGTTTATTGTTTAACCATAGGTTTTTAACACAAACGTATACATAATGCACATATACACACATACTAATACCACATTGGACTCCAAAACTTAAAATACTCCTGCCCTAACAGGAGCAGGCTGGAAATACTGCCAGTAATTCACAAGATCGTCGGACATAACGCCATGGCTCATCGCCATCAACAGTACCCTTACTCCTCTCCCTCATCCTGAGCAGACTGTATAGTTCTTAGGCGTATAAAGATCTGGCAGTACCTTGCTATTGTCCTTGACAGGACCGAATCCGTCCCGCCAAGGAATTTCCTCACCTTATCCCCTTGGTCAGAGGAGTCCTGGATAAATTTACCCAATAGGGTGTCTCTAGGGCCCTTCAAAGCTGTACATCGGAAAAAAATGTGATCATAGGAGTCCACCTCCGATAAGTCACAAAGCTGGCAGAATCTTTCAGCCCTCGGTACACTACTATATTGTCCCTCCGAAATGTGTACTTCAAATTAGCCAAACTCCTCATATTTGAATGTTTAGGTTTAAAAATTTCATTTTCTGAAGTTTGCATATGAGAATGTTCACGCACTTCATTTTACTATAGTTCTTTTTGAAATTCTGTAAGTTGTTGTCTGCTTAACCTTTGCCCTAAAATGAAGAGAACATTATTCAATCAGATAATGATTGGACCAACAAAGGATTGTGACTGTTGCCAAACATAATGATTAGAGCTGAAATGGATAGCGGAATTGATCACTCTTCCTAGGCAATGTTTGGAGAGGGCACATGCCCCTTCCCCTAGATTTTGGGAAACTCTATAGAACCTTGCAGAACCTCTGGGTTTCTCCCTGCCCAGCTCCTACTCCTGTGCCCCCACCCACCCCAGCTATCAACAGTTGCCAGTCACCTCTGTCACTATGCATAGTAACCACAATTCTAGATTGTCATTTTGTTAACCGATCAGTATCTCCATGCCACAACGGTTAACCACAATGCTGAATAATACCATTTCTGGGTAAGCAAACCAATACCAAAATACTGTTAATGGTAACTCATCAGATAAAAGGACACGATGAAAAAAATATTAATGAACAGGGCAGAAAAGGGAAACTGCAGAAAAAAGAGGTGAAAAAATTACTTAGTGTAGGGGTCACAGTGTACTGGGAGAACTATAGTACCTGGCAACAGTCCCCTACCCCCCGCCAACCCCCCCCGAAACATATTCACAAAATAAGACTGCACACTTACCAACTGCCAATGCCAAATTCCCCAGCAGGAAGGAGGAGAAATAGCACTGCATACCATTTTTATTTTGGGCTGGGAAGCCAACTTTATATACACACCTCAAACAATAGCAAAGTTATTTTGGCTATGCTATCCAATCCCTACTCTCTAGGCATACTTTGATCAACAGCAAACCTGAATCCAGTAAATTTGAACTAGGTATCCAATTATAATCTGAGTTAAACTTGAGACTGGGATTTGAGAAACCTGGAAGGGAATTATGAACAAATGGAAGCAGCCCATAAGCTGGAAAACAGCAGGGGAAATGGCAACATGGTAAAAGGTAAAGCGATAATGCAGTTAAGCCGATAATTGCTAAATGGTTACCATTTAGTAAGTGACCTTCATTTTGGTGTGGTTCAGATACCACAGATCTGAAAGAAGTTGCTATCCACACAGATAACTGTTGCAGCTCTAGCGATAAATCTATGGAAAATTCATTCTGGGCTTAAATTGCTGTTCTTGCAGCTGGTTGAACAGACATCTTCCTTGTTGTGTGCTCAAGTGGTTCCCAGGTAATCCTGTTTCAGTAGCTGCTCTTTCTGTAGTAGTTTGGATTACCACAGACTGGAAGTGGGGCGGTGTGCTTATCTATACACAACAGCAGTTATGTAATAGGGGTAGATGTACATTCGTCACAAGCATGATTTCCCAAAACCCAATCCATTGTGGTACAACGGATCCTGATATGCACTTTATACAAACAGATGTAACACAATGAGCGAAAACAGATGGGGTCGGAGCCAGCTGAAGTACAGGGTTGCTCCATGGAGCCCCACGCAGCCCTGGGTTGAGCGTGGCACCCAAAAAAATGGGCTGTTGCCGTGCTCTGTCCCCCTATCCCACCAAGACACGGCTGCTTGCCAGTCTGCTCCATCCACTGCTCCAAGGACTCTATGGTCCTGGAGGACGTGAATGCATGCAGAGACTGCGTGCACCCCAATAAACAGAGATGGACATGTGGGTACACCATAATTCACAGGCACCCACAGGGAATCACGGTACCCTGGATTGGCCCAGGTTAGCCAGCACGGTGTCATTGGTCTTCCCAGGACAACGCCATGAGTATCAGTCCTGTGATTAGTGGGCAGGAAACGTCTAGTAGGTACTTAATAGACAGACCCATGGGCCTGGTGCTGCTGCTGGCTATTCCCGTCTACTGTCTCTTCTATTAACAGCCATAGTGTGTTTAACACTGAAAACAAGTGTCTTGCATTACATCCAGGGCCGGACTTAGGAATTTTCACCCCTAGGCCCTTCTCAGGCTGCTGCCCCCAAGCCAAGCCCCGCCCCCACACTGCGTGTTCATGGGTGGGGGAGCTCTGTGTGAATGACATGGAGCACATGCCTGCAGTGATTGGATGTGCGTGCACGCACCTGCCTAACACGTATCCCACTCACACCCCACCCCCCCCGCTTGTCCCCACGCACGGAGCAACCGGGGAAAATGGAGGTTGCTCCGTGGGTGCGGATGAGCAAGGGGTGAGTGGGAATGCGTATGCGGCCATGTGCATGCACTGCCCACGCACCAGCGCACCCACAGATCCCCCACCCAGTGGAGCCATGTAAAAAGGGCATCTGAGGAGCCACTCGAAGAACCGAAGGTTGCTGCCTTGTAAATAAGATTCTTTGAGATGGCTCCAAGCATTCTCACAACACCCACCCTTTCAGCCCTGCATGGAATTTTTTTCTTATATTCTTAGAAAGAGTTGGAAGAAATTGTTATTCTGAGGGGAGAGAGTGCTTTTTATAGTAGAGTAACTGAAGCCCATCATGTGGTCTATTATTTAAATATGGTGAGCATGCACAAACCAGTTGTGAGAATGTTGGGAGCTATCTCAAAGAACCTTCTTTACAAGGCAACAACATTCTGATCACTCAAGTGGGGAGGAGTTGTTTGTAAACAAACAGCTTTATCTCCCAGTCCGATCAGTGTCCCAGCTGCTGCAGCACTACTTAGCAGGCAGATGGCAGAGGCAGGTGAGGGATGGGGACCCAGGCAGCAGACTGCAGGCAGCAGTCTCGGCTGTGCAGGGAGAAAAACAAAAACGGAGCGGGGCAGAGCCAGCGTCAGGGTTGCCTCCCCCCTCAGAAAATGCCGGCCAAGGCCTGGCCTTGGGGGCCTGCCTCTAAGTCCAGGTCTGATTACATCTAGAATCTCCACATAAAATTGGGAAATAGCAAGGAAAGCTGAAGTATCTAGTAGTAGTAATGTATTATGGTGTTAGATTCCGCCATAGCCAAAGAATAATACAAATACAATACAAATACAAGTATATAAGAAAAACATCAAACCAAAAAGGAGAAATGACATTCTAATGTACACTGGGAATAATACCATGTCATGCGATATGATACATGTTATTAAGGCTATCCACCATATTAGCAAGTTATAACTGACAATAATAAACAGGCACATAGCCCTAAGTACACCAATCCCGATCATAAAATGACAAAAAAATCTCCACAGCAGTTCAAAGATGTGGTGCAAAATAATTTTATGGGAGGCCTGCTAGGTCTGCCCCTTGCTGCCCCTATAGTGATGTTGTGAGCAGAAACTGGACTGTGTGCACTTTCCGTTTTGACCATGCTTAGAGCCATACGTTACTGGGCCAAACTGTGTTAAATGGGACTGTAGCAATTACCAGCTTTGTGCTGGATTCAACAAGCTCATCACGCTGGAACCAGAAAGTATCCCTGGTGGGGAGAGGTCTCAAGAGATCTCTGCAGAATTGTTTACCCTCCTGAGGGCTGTGTAATTGGAACGAGGTACCAATTTCTAGTTTCTGTGAGACAGAGACTCTTGGATATCTCCGGACAGGAGAATGTGGCTAGACTATCTGGCATTAAAATAGCTCCTTGGTACAGTAAATGTAAGGTCCAGTTTTGTTTAGAACCATATCTTGAATGGCAAAAAGATTGGCAATCAACTCCTCTGCAGGAATGACTGCAACAGCAGTCCTAATCTATGCACGTTTGTCTAAGGGGAGAACATGCCTATATTACAGTGAATTTAACACTTTCAAGCTGTCTCTTTTTCATAGAATCATAGAGTTGGAAGGTACCTCAGAGGTCATTTAGTCCAACCCCCTGTTCAGTGGAGGAAATCTGCAGCTACCGCATCCCCAACAGATGGCTGTTTCTGGCCTCTCTTTGAAAACCTCCAGCAAAGGAGAACCCACCACCTCCTTAGGCAATTTGTTTCACTGTCGAACAGCTCTTACCATTGGGAAGTTCTTAAGCTACTTTGGAGGTTTAAACACTTTAGATGAAACTAGAGGTTTAGATAAAACTGTTTATAAACAATTTGAAGTTCTAGAATGGTTTCTTTAAGCTGGTGAAGCATTTCAGAGTATATATACCAATTTTCAGCTTCAAAAAGAGCAACAGATAATAATTGATGAGCACTAAAATGACAAAGTTGCATGTGCTGAACTTTCCATATACTGAATCAGTTTTCTCTAATTTTGGCTTGTTTCTTAAGTTCCATTGAAGACTACAAAACAAGTCAAAGCTGAAGTTCCTAGATTTTTGTCTTTGACTCACAGGAAAATAATTCAATGTACTAAAACTGATTTTTTTCATATTTTGAAAAGAATCACCATCAGGCAGTGACAACATAGGAAATTTCCCATGTAACAGAAATAGATTAAAAAGGAGTATTGACTTAATGTTAACCATGTTCACTTATTAGACACACGTGCATACTAGTGCCTGAGCATCTCACAATCTTTAATGTATTCATTGTGTGAACACTCCTGTCAGCTGAGGAAATACAACTGTTATCCCTGCTTTTCAGAGGGAAATCTGAAGATCTAACTGACTTGCCAAAATTATGCAGGATATTTCTAGAAGAGATGCGAATTGATCAGTCATAAGAACATAAGTAATACCATATTGAGTCAGACTAATGGTCCATGAAGCCCAGCATCCTGTCTACAACAATGACCACTATTGATTACTTTGGAGAAGTACCCAACAGGTCATTATGGGGCAATCTAATACCTGCCATTCACTCCCAGCTCCTAACAGTCAGAGTTTACATCTCCGCCCTCTAATGTACTTGGCTAATAGTCATCAATAGACCTAGCCTCCAAGAACTTATCCAATCCTTATTTAAACCCAGCTATCCCATGGGCTTTGACCACCACCTCTGGCAACAAGTTCTACAAGTGAATTGTGTGCTGAGTGAAAAAAAATACACTCTTATTTGTTTAAAAGTCCCAAGGAGTCCTACATCACTGCCCTAACTACTAGTCCAACCTTCCTTTCAGTTGTAATACAATAAAACCAAGCTTAGATGTAGTCTACGTACTATAGTCATAAAACTGGATAGTAAGCTGCATTTGTTTGTGCAAGTATGAAATTTATTAAACATGATCATATCAGTGGTGAGGTATTGGCCACCTGTAATGTTTAAAAATGTAACTGAAGAACCAAGTTAAGAAAAGTTCATTTTTTGCTCCCTGATAGAACACGATAGTCAGTCATTGCCCTCTGAAGCTAAGAGGGATGTTTATTATTTTTTAAAATGATTGCAAATGGCATGCAATTTTTTTCTTAAGATACATATAATAAAAGCTGCTATGTGAAAACCAGTCCAGAAAATAAAATATTTGCTATGACACAGTGAATTGATAAACCCCCATTTTAGATCTGATTAAGTTGGCTTGAGATACTTTTGCACTCCTTAGGCTGTGGGTGCACTTTAGAGAAATTTCCCCTCTATAGAGGGAGATAGAGAGCATTCTTGGGGCTCTATAATGCACAGTATATTCTAGTCTGAGATCGGTGTTTGCTGCATTTCGTCATATCATCATAAACCTATTATACTCTCCATACTAGAGCGTCCAGGATTGGGTGATGGAGACAAAGTTGCTCACCTAGTTACTCTCCTGTGTCAAGACAGAAATGGGCAAACATTTTGGTGTAGTTTGTTCAGCTGATACAGGACATCCTAAAACCTTTTCTAATTGGGAAACAAAAGTTGAGAATTTGTTGTTTTGCTCCTCATACTTGTAGAGTGAATATATGACTAGCAATAGGTTTTTTAGCATAGTATGTAAAGGCTTGCATTGATATTCCCATCAGTCTTGACTTGGAGGAACTATTTCTTTGGCCTTGTCATAGGTGACTGGTAACTTTTGATAGTGGGGGATGGTCAGGGGTTCTATAAGGCTTCCCTCTTATACACATCTAGATGTGTATAAGAGACAGACAGAGACTCTTGGATATCTCCGGACAGGAGAATGTGGCTAGACTATCTGGCATTAAAATAGCTCCTTGGTACAGTAAATGTAAGGTCCAGTTTTGTTTAGAACCATATCTTGAATGGCAAAAAGATTGGCAATCAACTCCTCTGCAGGAATGACTGCAACAGCAGTCCTAATCTATGCACGTTTGTCTAAGGGGAGAACATGCCTATATTACAGTGAATTTAACACTTTCAAGCTGTCTCTTTTTCATAGAATCATAGAGTTGGAAGGTACCTCAGAGGTCATTTAGTCCAACCCCCTGTTCAGTGGAGGAAATCTGCAGCTACCGCATCCCCAACAGATGGCTGTTTCCGGCCTCTCTTTGAAAACCTCCAGCAAAGGAGAACCCACCACCTCCTTAGGCAATTTGTTTCACTGTCGAACAGCTCTTACCATTGGGAAGTTCTTAAGCTACTTTGGAGGTTTAAACACTTTAGATGAAACTAGAGGTTTAGATAAAACTGTTTATAAACAATTTGAAGTTCTAGAATGGTTTCTTTAAGCTGGTGAAGCATTTCAGAGTATATATACCAATTTTCAGCTTCAAAAAGAGCAACAGATAATAATTGATGAGCACTAAAATGACAAAGTTGCATGTGCTGAACTTTCCATATACTGAATCAGTTTTCTCTAATTTTGGCTTGTTTCTTAAGTTCCATTGAAGACTACAAAACAAGTCAAAGCTGAAGTTCCTAGATTTTTGTCTTTGACTCACAGGAAAATAATTCAATGTACTAAAACTGATTTTTTTCATATTTTGAAAAGAATCACCATCAGGCAGTGACAACATAGGAAATTTCCCATGTAACAGAAATAGATTAAAAAGGAGTATTGACTTAATGTTAACCATGTTCACTTATTAGACACACGTGCATACTAGTGCCTGAGCATCTCACAATCTTTAATGTATTCATTGTGTGAACACTCCTGTCAGCTGAGGAAATACAACTGTTATCCCTGCTTTTCAGAGGGAAATCTGAAGATCTAACTGACTTGCCAAAATTATACAGGATATTTCTAGAAGAGATGCGAATTGATCAGTCATAAGAACATAAGTAATACCATATTGAGTCAGACTAATGGTCCATGAAGCCCAGCATCCTGTCTACAACAATGACCACTATTGATTACTTTGGAGAAGTACCCAACAGGTCATTATGGGGCAATCTAATACCTGCCATTCACTCCCAGCTCCTAACAGTCAGAGTTTACATCTCCGCCCTCTAATGTACTTGGCTAATAGTCATCAATAGACCTAGCCTCCAAGAACTTATCCAATCCTTATTTAAACCCAGCTATCCCATGGGCCTTGACCACCACCTCTGGCAACAAGTTCTACAAGTGAATTGTGTGCTGAGTGAAAAAAAATACACTCTTATTTGTTTAAAAGTCCCAAGGAGTCCTACATCACTGCCCTAACTACTAGTCCAACCTTCCTTTCAGTTGTAATACAATAAAACCAAGCTTAGATGTAGTCTACGTACTATAGTCATAAAACTGGATAGTAAGCTGCATTTGTTTGTGCAAGTATGAAANCTGCTGAGTACCTAATCTCTCGGGTGCAAGAGAGCGACTGAGAGGTTTCAGAGGGTCGCCTTGGGGCCAACCTTTTCCCCCCGGTGTCCAGGCCTAGATTCCTCCCTCTTTGTTTCCCTCTCCCCAGTTCCGTCCCCTGGAACCTGGTAATTCTGGCCTTCCTTGTCCCTCCTTGGTTTCCCCCACGGCTCCGTACCTCGGAGCCTGACATCTGGCCATGATCATCCATTCTTTTATCACCTCTCTGTTAGACTACTGTAACGCATGCTACGTGGGGCTATCTATGGTGACGGCTCAGAAGCTGCAGCTGGTGCAGAATGCAGCAGCCTGGCTCATGGTGGGGCTAGGCTGCCGATAGCACATTACACCAGTGCTCTGATCTCTGCACTGGCTGCTGATAGTCTTCCGGGCCCGATTCAAAGTGTAGGTTTTGACCTATAAAGCCTTACACGGTCTGGTCCCTGTCTATTTGTGAGACCACCTCACTCCTCGGATTCTGGACTGGCCCCTGCGGTCATCCGGGGGCACCCTGTTGGAGGTCCCTCGAGTTTCCAGGGGGGCCACGCAAGGCAGGGTGTTCTCGGTGGCCACACCACGCCTTTGGAACTCCCTCCCGGCAGGGGCCCATCTGGCCCCTGACCTCCCAAGTTTCCGCAGGAATTGTAAGACCTGGCTGTTTGGCGAGGGAGAAGGGTGAGGGTGGGGGGTGGTATGGGGTTTTCTGTCGTCTCATTTTTGTCATTGTTTTTAATATTTAATGTTTTATATATTTTATTTTTATGGATGATTTTGTTAGCCACCCTGGGCTGCCAGTGGCAGGAGGGGTGGGGTAAAAATGTCCTAAATAAATAAATAAATAATCATACGCGCACACATTCTTTTCCTAAGTAAACTATCGCTGATTCACTTTCATTTCTAATATCAAATGTACATACAAAATCATTACTGGGAACAGGGGAAACACAAGAATCATGTATCTCTACATTTTTTATCAAAACAAATAAAACCTATCCCTTCTGTATGCTCACACTCCCTAGTATTTACAGTCTTGAACCCACCTTCCCAGGGAAAAGCTAATTGATTGGGGTTCCAGGGATACAAAACCTGATCTTGGCTAATTTGCCAGCCCAGCAGGACAACTGGATATAACATCAATGCTTCTGCAGCTGTGGAGGTTACAATAAACAATTTTAACTGGTCCTGTATGGAGTCATAACTCACATTGACCAACTTCCACCAGTTTTTTCTCGCCTCTTGTTAATTTAGCTTTGATCAAAGTTCCATGGGGATATGTACCATTTTAGCTTGTCAAATCATCCCCATGGTTACACTTTGGGTGAAACTTTGGGCTTGGGCACAAGCCAACACCAATGAGACATCATTTTGTAGAGACTGTATGCCTGAAAGAAGGAGTAGTTCATCTTTCTCCAGGATCATTTCCCATGTGGGCAGGATCTTACTGATTTCTATCTGTCCCTCTGCTAAGCGAGCAAATGACTCGGTAAGGGGAGCACTCAATTTCCCCATATTCTTGGTTGCATAGGATACCTTATTCATCAACATCTCAATATTAGCTGCATCCATCAATAAGGCCCTGGTCCTATCGGCCCCAACCAATCTGTTAACCCATGCTTATTCCTAGTTTTGGTGGTCAAGATTTGCCACATGGAAACCCACTTGAACCACCCTACCTCTCCTACTCTAAGGAAAGGGGCACACCTAGGAACAACTTGTGAAATATTCATGCTGACTAGATCAACCTTGATTTCCTTCATGGACACCTGAGGATTCAATAATATCTTCACAGGCTGGTCTAGTTTGAGTACATGCGAGCCCATGACCGGAGCAGTTAATTTCTGAAGAGATTCTGCATGCTCAATCAAGGGATGAATATCTACAGGGTTTTGAGTCGCATTTCCAAATTCCAATTTATAAACCCCTGCTAATGTCTTATTTCCATGAAAGGAAACATGGCCATAGTAACTGAACCTAATTACTGGTTTAAGTTTATCACAATGCGTACCTTTACTTTCCCATCCCTGTGGCTCCCAATAAACCATAGTCCGAGAAGCCATGCTTCCGTCAGGGGTGGTAAGGATATCTAAAAGTTCATCTCCCAGGTCTCTGGGGTTCTCGGTACTTGCTACCACCGCAATGTGGAAGGAAGTTCCAATAGTCCAAGCAGTGTTAGTGATTTTTACAATGTCACAGGTCCCTGAGTTTGTGTCTTTGAGCAAACTGGGGTTTCTGGTTCCAGGTAGCAACTAGCACCATACTCGGAGGCTGGAGTCTCTTCTCTTTGGCTTCACGATCACCATAGTAGCAAAACTTGCTTCTTTCTCCAGAGCTGTGGTGTGTGCAATTGGTCATGCTGCCCCAGGTGCATCCAGCTTCGGAGCTGACGTGGAAGAGGTATGGAAATCCAAATCTTCTGGTCTGATTTCAGCAGGCGTATAAGTTTGGCATCTGGCACAGGAACTCCGCTCCCGGCTCCGCCGCCTGAGGGATGCAGCTCCATACCTTCACTAGAATCACAGGACTTCCCATGGGATCTCCTGCGTTCACAAGTCCAATCATCCACCATGCCAACAGGGCTACTTCCATTCTGGTTTTCTGAGAAGACACAAGGTTGGGGGGGGGGAGGAGAGGATGGCTGGAGAGGGGGACTGGTGTTCTCTGCCCCCAGTGGTGAGGGGGGGGCGACGATGGAGAGGGGGAGGCCATAATCATCGCTCACATATCCTATTAATGCATTGAATTCCCACAGCTCCCTCCTGATGGGGGTAGTGGGTGAGCTGTTCCCATATAGCACAAGGTATCTGCGCCCAGGACCCCCGTGGATCCCAACCCAACTGGCCCTAGCTGAATCACATGGGGATCTTCTCTCATGTACACTTCCCATTTGGAGGAGCCGTTCCTGTACAATTTAATTACCCATTTTTCTATAACTTCCCCCATTGCCTGCCACCTGGCCACCCCTACCAGAGACTGATGTGGACCCCCAGACTCACTATAACAAAATCTAAATTGAAAGGTGTGCTGGACAATGAGGGTCTCAACCTGTGCTGCCAATCTCAGGGCTGGACTAACCGAAGCCATTTTGGGGTTGCGCTATAGAATGGAATACTTGCCTCCTGCGCCCTCTTGCTCCTACCCTCCTATTCATGCTGCTGCAGAGAGGGGAGGACTCCTTAGGAACCCCTGATACAGATATTTCTGTTACTGTGAGTGAACCAGCGGGTTANTGCGCCCAGGACCCCCGTGGATCCCAACCCAACTGGCCCTAGCTGAATCACATGGGGATCTTCTCTCATGTACACTTCCCATTTGGAGGAGCCGTTCCTGTACAATTTAATTACCCATTTTTCTATAACTTCCCCCATTGCCTGCCACCTGGCCACCCCTACCAGAGACTGATGTGGACCCCCAGACTCACTATAACAAAATCTAAATTGAAAGGTGTGCTGGACAATGAGGGTCTCAACCTGTGCTGCCAATCTCAGGGCTGGACTAACCGAAGCCATTTTGGGGTTGCGCTATAGAATGGAATACTTGCCTCCTGCGCCCTCTTGCTCCTACCCTCCTATTCATGCTGCTGCAGAGAGGGGAGGACTCCTTAGGAACCCCTGATACAGATATTTCTGTTACCGTGAGTGAACCAGCGGGTTAACAGGACCCAGCGATTCAGCTTCCTGAGTCTTATGATACAGACAGTCTGGGGAATCTGGGGGCTTGCCCTTCCACTCCTTGAGTTGGGAACTGTGAAAGTATTTTCTCCAAGGCCTCTCTTTCCCTCAAGAATTTCCATTTGATACACCGCGGGACTAACTCTGTTCACAATTTGCCCTGGGCCCTCCCACTTGTGGGTCAGAGAATATTCTTTTACTTTCAGTACATAGCCAGTTGCCCAATTTCACAAACAATGAGATTCTTCACCTAGTCCAAATGCTTATCAACCTCAGATTGGACTACCCCAGACTGATGGTGGTTTGCATATGAATTTTAGCTATTTCTTCTACCAAGGGCCTAATCCACTCATCTGACACTGTTTTATTCTCCCAGGAACTGGGTAGTTCAGTTCCAAGCCACCAGGACTCAGGCATTAGCATTTTTCTCCCGGTCATCACCTCAAAAGTAGAGATGTGCGAACCCTCGGAGGTTCAGCCCGTTCGGGGTTCAGTCGAACCCGAAACTGTTCACTTTGGCCCGTTTGGGGGGGGGGCCAAACCCATTTTGGCAGGGTGGCCGTTTTCTCTCTCCCCTCCAGGATGCATGGGTGGAAGGGGCGCCGGGGAGAACCTCCCCCCCACCCTACCCAGAGCCAGAGCCAGAGCCCCAGCACCACCAGGTAGGGTGATCCCAGGCTGGGCAGGGTGGGTCGGAGGTGCTCCCCGGCGCCCCTTCCACCCAAGCAGCCTGGAGGGGGGTGGGAAAACTGGGTTTCTCCCTGCCCCTCACCCCCCTCCTGAATGCGTTCGGAACCCGAACTTTGTTCGGTCAGTTTGGGTGGGGGTCGATTCGGATTCGAGGTGTTCGTTAATGGGCCGAACACCCCAAGTTCGGGCCGAACCCCTAACTTCTGAACGGCGTTCTCACATCCCTACTCAAAAGGAGTATAGAGACATGAAGAGCCTTCGACCCTCTCAAGGCCATCAAGATGCTTGGGAGCCTTTCATCCCAATCTTATCCTGTTGAATGGACTTGCTTTCTCAGAGCTTCCTTTAAAGTCCTGCTGGTTCACCGGACTAGCCCAGAGGAGGCAGGGTGTCCTGCTATGGGAAATCTTTGCTTAATTCTTAAAGCCCGACATAACTCCTGCATTACGTCTTCTACAAAGTGGACCCCATGTCTGAATCTATAGAGCGGGGCATCCCACATCTTGAAAGCACAATGTTAAAAAGCATCTTATCAGTCACCTCAGCAGTATTAGTTTTACAAGGCAATGCCTCCACTCATTTGCTGAAAGCGTCCACCAAAACTAAACAATATTTGTTTCCTCTTGTGGTGGTGGGGAGGGGTCCTATGTAATCTATTTGTATCCTGATACCAAGGGTCCTCAATGCACTGGTGTTGGATCAGGGCTTTAACTGTCTGGTGATCTGCATTTACCATTGCACATGCCAGACAATTATTACACCACTAATCCACATTGGCCTTCACATGGGGCCACCACCCGGTGTCTCTAACACGATCCAAAGTGTCTTGCTTGCCTCTGTCCCCTTGCTCATGAATGAACTGTATTAAGTCCCCCCCATAGNGTCTCAGCCGAGGGTTCCCCAGGATGTCCAAAAACGTACCTTTTTGCGAGATTTGGCCCACAATAGATTTCGCTAATGGGGTATTGTGGCAGCTCCTGGGAGGTCCCCCCCAAAATTCATCCATTCACCGCTGTGCAGCCCTCTCCCCATTCTTCCCTTGACCAATGATCCATGGACTCAGGACTTTCCCTGAGTATGGATTAAGGACAAGGCAGAGTGTGGAAAGGTGGAAGATGTGGTGCTTATTGAAGGAGAGGATCCCCCCCCCTACCCCCATGGCAATACAAATACCCCGCTGAGGCAGAAGAAGGAATACAGGCTACCATAGACAGCTTGTTGGCACAAGGAATCATAGTGCAAATGCAGTCCATTTGTAATGCACCCATCTGGCCAGTTCTCAAGGCAGACCGGGTGACTTACAGGATGACTGTAGACTATCAAGCACTGAATTGCCTCCTTTTGCCTCTGTAGTAGCTAAGTACAATGAGATCATGGCAGCAGTATAAGAAAAATCTTGCTGGTACTCTGTCATAAACCTTGCAAATGCCTTTTCACCATCCCTTTAGCCCCTGCCTGTTGGTACAAATTTGCCTTTACCTATAAAAATCAACAATACACTTTCACTAGAACACCTCAAGGTTTTCATTCCTCCCCCAGCATTTGCCACTCAGTAGTATCAAAGATGTGGGAACAATTGAGACCAGAGTCAAGGAATTCAGTTATTTCTTACGTGGATGACATTTTGATCCACTCTCCAGAGAAATGAATGAATGAATGAATGAATAATAATAATAATGTATTGATACACGTGGTCAATGGCCATTGCATAATAAACAGAAAATAAAAATAAAAAAACAGAAATAGCAATGAATGGGATGCTATGCAAATTAGGTTAACACATAAATAGAATTTATGTGAAATAACTAAAGAAATTACAAGGGAGGTATTGTCCATTCTCCAGCATACTGTGTTCAAGGTGGACAGGGACAAGGTGCAACTAGTTCACAAGCAAGTGATATATTTGGGCATTGGCCTAGGAGAAGAGGGAAGGTCCCCAGATGCACAGAGGGTTGAAGTGATTTTGAAGATCCATGCACCCACTGATCTACACTCCCTTTGGGCAATCTTAAGCACAATTAATTTCTCCAGGGATTTTTTAAGAGTTCTTTGCCAAGAAGGCGAGCCTGGACTTCCTGTTGTTCAGGGTCCCACTCCCACACTTGTCCTTTCTTCAGGAGCGTGTATCCCTATACAAGCTCCTGAAGAAAGGACAAGTGTGGGAGTGGGACCCTGAACAACAGGAAGTCCAGGCTCGCCTTCTTGGCAAAGAACTCTTAAAAAATCCCTGGAGAAATTAATTGTGCTTAAGATTGCCCAAAGGGAGTGTAGATCAGTGGGTGCATGGATCTTCAAAATCACTTCAACCCTCTGTGCATCTGGGGACCTTCCCTCTTCTCCTAGGCCAATGCCCAAATATATCACTTGCTTGTGAACTAGTTGCACCTTGTCCCTGTCCACCTTGAAAACAGTATGCTGGAGAATGGACAATACCTCCCTTGTAATTTCTTTAGTTATTTCACATAAATTCTATTTATGTGTTAACCTAATTTGCATAGCATCCCATTCATTGCTATTTCTGTTTTTTTATTTTTATTTTCTGTTTATTATGCAATGGCCATTGACCACGTGTATCAATACATTATTATTATTATTCATTCATTCATTCATTCATTTCTCTGGAGAGTGGATCAAAATGTCATCCACGTAAGAAATAACTGAATTCCTTGACTCTGGTCTCAATTGTTCCCACATCTTTGATACTACTGAGTGGCAAATGCTGGGGGAGGAATGAAAACCTTGAGGTGTTCTAGTGAAAGTGTATTGTTGATTTTTATAGGTAAAGGCAAATTTGTACCAACAGGCAGGGGCTAAAGGGATGGTGAAAAGGCATTTGCAAGGTTTATGACAGAGTACCAGCAAGATTTTTCTTATACTGCTGCCATGATCTCATTGTACTTAGCTACTACAGAGGCAAAAGGAGGCAATTCAGTGCTTGATAGTCTACAGTCATCCTGTAAGTCACCCGGTCTGCCTTGAGAACTGGCCAGATGGGTGCATTACAAATGGACTGCATTTGCACTATGATTCCTTGTGCCAACAAGCTGTCTATGGTAGCCTGTATTCCTTCTTCTGCCTCAGCGGGGTATTTGTATTGCCATGGGGGTAGGGGGGGGGATCCTCTCCTTCAATAAGCACCACATCTTCCACCTTTCCACACTCTGCCTTGTCCTTAATCCATACTCAGGGAAAGTCCTGAGTCCATGGATCATTGGTCAAGGGAAGAATGGGGAGAGGGCTGCACAGCGGTGAATGGATGAATTTTGGGGGGGACCTCCCAGGAGCTGCCACAATACCCCATTAGCGAAATCTATTGTGGGCCAAATCTCGCAAAAAGGTACGTTTTTGGACATCCTGGGGAACCCTCGGCTGAGACAGCAGTATACTCTGTTTCGTTTCAACCTTATTCCACCTGAAGTGGTAGAGGGTAGGTACGCAAAAGTTCCCTATCAAGAGTGGACATGCTCGTGTTCACTCCTGGAGATAGAGTCGGTGGAGCACCAATTATTCAGTTGCCCATATTATGTCCATCAGAGGGCGACCTGATTGGCTCCCCTGTTGGAGGGTAGGGGACTTACTCGGTCTCAGTCCCTAACGTATTTAGCCAACCTGTCAAATCTTAGTAATATTACATCCCTGGCAATGCTTCTTATTCTCATAGATAAGAGGAGAGAGAGAATTAGATACAAATAAAGCAACCAGCATAGAGTGGGAAGGTGAGCTATACTATCTAGTAGTAGCTCTAATAGTTATAACAACGAATGACAAATCGAATTTTATTAACGGTTTGTCTTTTGTCTTTTGTATGGTTGTTGATCACTGTAGTTGTTGGGTGTTCTCTAACATCTGTATGTTTTTGTATTCTTTGTTTGTACTAAGGCCATGGCGAAAGCCTGAGCCAAAGTAATAAAAGTCTAAACAGTCCAAAGATACGTTTTTCCTTACCCCAGTGGACGCAGCTTTCCATTGTCCCAGATAGTTTTCCTAATTTAAAGGGGATGTCTCTCCACACTGGAGCTGCCTGAACCTCTCCCCCATACCCACTAAGTTTTATCTGTTTGTTGGTAGGTTCCCCTACGTTTACCCAATCTGGATCTAGAATATTTAGGGAGGTGCCTGTGTCTACTAAGAGTTGGGCTTCTGTTCCCGGATTCCCAATACTAGCCCGGGCATTAGGTCTCCCTCATCTGTCTGGGTGTAATCGAGCAACAATCTTAGGGGGACCAGCAGGAACTGAGCTCCCTAGCAGATACTATGCACTTCTCAGAGCAACTGCTCTTGCTCCAGTTTCCAGAAAGTGGGGTCCAAATCTGGGGACCTGACTGTGGCTACTGGTTCACTTTGGGAGCTCTGCACCTGTAATCTCTGGAGCTCAGCTAGGGCTGCAGTTGGAACATGGGTGGGCTGCAGGTGATACTGTCTCATATCTACCCCGGCAGCTCTTAATTCATTCCATAAGCAGGAGCGGAGGGAGATTACTCTCTCTCGGCTAGCAGGGACCCGAGGTGAGAACTGATTAACGGGTCCATGCTGCTGTTTGCTCTGGGGCTTGGGTCTAGCTGGAAGGCTTGGAACCTGTCCTGGGGGAGTAGATGAGTGGGGGCCAAAATTAATGAAGCTAGAGCCACTTCTTGGACTGCCACTAGCTGGGGTTTCCTAGCTGCCCGCTTAGGTCCTCCCATGTCCCTCATAATATTGGCTACCTGTTGGATACCTGCTGACAATTCCTCCCATGTGGTCTGGTTTATATGTATTCTTCCCAACGCCAATCTAGTCTGTGAAGACAATTTTGCATAAACTGTCTTGAAAAATTCCCTATTATCATATTGCATGACCTGATGCCCATTCCTCAACTGGCACTACTACTCTGGCTATAGCCCCCAGGAGTTTCTTCCTGGTCATGTAAGCCTCGGGTTGCTCGCCCAAAGCCTGGGATTCTCATAGGAACAACCTCTGGGGACTCTGTCCTGGAATCATAACTCTCAACGCTGCCCTCATCCATTTGCTGAAATTAGCGCCATGGAGGTCAGCCATACTAAGCCCAGCTTCTAATGTTTGAGTCTCCACGAGGGAGGCACTTGCCCGAGCCAGCTGTGTTAAATCCACCCCATCTGCGGTTGGGTACATTTGCCACACTCTGGCCATCCATGCTATTACTGTATCGTGTCCTAGGGGAACTAGCTGTTCTACTATAGCTTTTGCCTGGGTTGGGGACCATCGGATCATCTCCCTAATTTCCCCATGAGCCTGTCCACCTCTTCCCCCTTGACGGTCTATCTGGTGGTTCACAATAGGGGCAAGGGTTACTGGATCTTTTCACGCCAAGTTAAGAGGGGTCTCCAGGATGGCATCTAGGGGGTATCTGGGCTGCTCCGGAGGGGGGAAAATTGGAATCCAACTCAGGGTAGTCCTCAATGTGCACATCAGATTTTGGTTCACACTGAGTTTCCCCCAAAGTCTCTGGATGACCTGCTTACGAAGTTCATGGCTAACCGCGTTCTTAGCAACTCGATTCTGGTTGGCTAAGAAGCGGGCTGCTGACCTGGCTTCTTCTAACTGGGCTTTGGTTTCTGCTAGCTTTTGTTCTTCTTGTTTGGCCTGAGCTATTGCTATGTCACTCTCCTCTTGGGCTCTCCTAAGGGAATTTGTCAACCTCCATTTTTCTGCTATAAATTCATATCCCTCCTTGTTCTTTTCTACACGTTTCTCTTCTAATCCTTGTGTCCTTGCACACTCCCCTTCCCACTGCTGTCTGATATTATCAGTGGCACCTTCTGCTTCCTTCATCATCTCCTGCATATTTATTTATTTATTTATATTACCACACCCCTCCTGCCACAGACAGCTCGGGGTGGCTTACAACAATAAAAACAAACAATGAAAACACATAAAAGGAGGAAACAGGAAAGGAAAAATACCACAACCCCCTCTCCCCCACCAAATGCCTGGTGGAACAGCTAGATCTTACAACTTTTCTGAAAAGAAGGGAGATCCAGGGCCAGCCGGGCACTCACCGGAAGGAAGTTCCATAGGCACAGCCACCGAGAACGCCCTCTCCTGCGTGGCCACCCGAGAAACTCAGGGGCCTTTGAGCAGGGCATTCCCGGACGACCACAGGGGCCAATCCAGGACATGGTGAGTGAGGTGGTCTCGCAGATAGACAGGGCCCAGACCGTTTAGGGTTTTATAGGTTAAAACCAACACTTTGAATCGGGCCCAGAAAACCACCGGCAGCCAGTGCAGAGAGTGGAGCACACGTGTAATATGCTCCCGGTGGCCCAGTCCCACTAGGAGATGGGGCACCACATTCTGCACCAGCTGCAATTTCCGAGCTGTCACCATGGGTAGCTCCACATAGAGCACGTTACAATAGTCTAGTTGAGAGATGATGAAAGTATGAATTACTGTGGCCATGTCAGAGTCCGAAACAAACAGCTGAAGCCATCGCACCAGATGCAACTGGCGGAAAGCACTCCTTGCCACAGCCTCCACCTTGAAATCCAGGCAGAGCTGCGCATCGAGGAGCACCCCTAGACTCCGTACCTGGGAGGTCAATGGAGGACAGACCCCATCAATGATGGGGGCCACCAATTCCATTGCATCACCTCCGTCTTGTCAGGATTCAGCCACAGTCAATTAGCCCTCATCCAATCCCTCACAGTCACCAGGCACCAAGTAAGCACTGAGACTGCCGGGCCTTGATCTGTTGAAAAAGAGAGGTACAGTTGGGTGTCATCAGCATATTGATGACACTGTACACCGAACCCCTTAATCACTTCGCCGAGCAGCTGCATATACATGTTGAACAGGAGAGGGGACAGAACAGAACACTGCAGGGTGGCTGCTGCCCAGGTAGGTGCATGGTATACCAGCAGCACTCCCAAACTGTCCCCTGCCAGATCAAACACAAGATGGAGACCTTCAATACCCAATATGGATTGCACCGGATAATCTCTCACAGACCATCCCTCCTTAAAAATCATAGCTACACCCTCCCCCCCATCACTCCGACCACGGCTGGTGCTCCACGGAATACCCAGCCGGAACAAGATCAGCCAGAATAGGCCCCAATTCATTGTCTAGCTAGGTTTCCATGATACCTAGGAGATCGGAGACATGGTCCAGGATTGTTTCCTGGACTGTTGTCACTTTATTAGCCGCCGATCTTGCATTTAACAGCACTTTCACAAGGTCGAAGGCCATCTGACCAAGAACCACCTGCTCCACTGCTTGGGGGTAGTGGGCAGGGCATGCAACAAGCATCTATCCTGCCTCAATGATCTCACCTCCCCCCTCTTAGGACCATATCTCCCCC
>QEPC01003426.1:561247-582381 GCA_003113815.1 Sphenodon punctatus
GAATAATTCTGTTATCTGAATCAGGAAATACTTCTGTAGCACATAAGCATTAGACCAGCTATACTAGAAAAAAATGATCCCCATAGGGAGTGCCCCTTATTAGCTTCAAAATCTCTCTTGGTACTGTATGGCGCATCTTCTCTGTAATAGCTGCCCATTTTGACTACAAAATCTGAGCTATCAAGAGCATTCAAAGCTGCACTCCAAATCTTTTAATTGTTGTTTTGTACAGAACACCATTGCAGAAAACCTCTTTCATGCTCTTAAATCTATGTTTAAGTCTGTGTCTATTTAACGTGCAACAGGTGTTTTCTTCTGTGTCTGGAAACCAGATGAAACAGGTGTTAACCATCTTGCAGAAAGGTCAGCAAGGAACATCGTCACTACAAGTGAAATTCAAGCCATAAATCTAGATCGGTGGTTCCTTTCTTATGCTTGATTACAGGAGAATAATCCTCCTATCCAAGAAAAATTTTGCTTTCTGCCTGTGAGAATGACGATCATCATTGATCCGAATGTATTTCCTCAAAGGTGTCAATTTCATGGCTAGTTCCTTTTCTCTTCTTTCAGCAATAAAAACTCCCTCTTGTGTATATTTTTGTCATCAACTGATCTAGTGACTGAAGTGTCATCTAGACAGTGGGCGTTTTTACATAAGACACCCCCACGCATGGACACTCACCGTCTACGTGGGGGGGTGTCTCATTTGAATACAGTGCATGGGGGCACACTCCCATGACTCATGTACCACCCACCCAATCCATGCACAGGGCACTCCAGGGAAATCTGGAGTGCCTCGTGCATGGACTGTGTGGGTGGTGCGTGGACAAGATGGCAAAGTATGGGGCTGTCTGTGTGAAGTGTCACTCCATGCACGGTGCCCACACAATAACCACAGACACCCCCCTCCACCTGTCTCATGGAAAACACCCAATGTATGATGTATGGTAGACAAGAATTTGGACCATTGTTTATTGCTTCAAGTAATTGATTATCTTCTTCACAGCAAGAAAAGAAATAAAGGTGTACTTGTGAAAGCAAGAAATAAATTTATCTCAAAATATCTAATTGTTTCACTTCTTAGGCAGAAAACATATAACATAGAAACTGCTAGGTTTCTAAGAATCCAGGACTATTGGCACCTTTTTCCATAGTCAAGGGCTTTAATGGAACAAGGGCTACTCTGGAGTAAGAAGCTTATGTATTGTGGCCTTGGAGAACAGAAACTTATACATGTAAAATAAATGGCATGGAGCAAAGGCTGGGAAATCACTCCCCAACTTTCTATAAAAGGATGCATGATATTAGAAAGTATCTTGAGCTAGAAGCCAAGAGAAGGGACAAACCAACTTCTCTAATCTAATTTCCTTCTTTATTTTGTCAGACACCATCATCTTCAGGGGACTGGCAGATTTACACATATTTAAATATTCTTTGGGGGCTAATGTGTGCAATATGAAAACTAGTTGGAAATCCTTTTAGAAGTTAATTGGCTTTTGCCCTGCCTCAGTAATATGGCAGAGTGAACATCAATGCCTTACTTTTAATTGGAATTGAAAAGTCATGCTGGTTGGAGCAAAACCACTGACCTCCATTACCTCTAGTAATCCCTCAACATGACCACCCCTTGCCTCTTTAAAAGTGACATTAAGTGGTACAAGTATGTGTTGTGTGTGATGATACTTTCTACTTAAACACCTTGGATGTAGGGAACCGTGGAGCTTTCTAAATAGGTTTTTCAGTAGATAGGGTAGAAGAAATGCAGACAGTTAAGTGAATTTCCTAGATTCACTCAAGGTTGAAATTCCAAGTCTGTTTACTCTAGAGTAGTCCAATTGACTTCAGTAGGGGTAGTCTTGAATAATGCTTTTAGGTGTGCAGCCATATATCATAAAGTGCATGGGACTAGAAAAAGCATGTATTTAGACTGCCAGTTCCCTATTCTCATTGCTACTCTCATGCTCTGTATATATAACTAGAACCATTATACATATTCGGTGCAATCCAACAGGTTGTGTATGAGGCCTGCCAGCTCACCGCCTGACCAGGCGGTGGGCACATGTGTGCACGCATGCCCCCGCGCAACAAGCTGCTGGGCACAATGGGGCACCACTGCTGATACAACCCTCCCCCCTGAGCCCACACACCCCGCAGCCCCGGGGGATGGAGCAGGAGCCATGTCTACTCCATCCCCCAAGCTGCAGTGTGTGTGGGCTCGGGTGTGTGTGTGTGTCAGATTGGCAGTGTTGGCTATCTGCAAAATGCTTTGCATCAAGCTGCTGTTAATATCTGGATGAATTGCCCTGCTAAAATGCAGCGTAGAACCTACTTTTCCTGTGGATTAATAATATGGTTTAAAGTAGGGGCATCCATTCTAAATCCTAGAATCCATGTGTCCTGGGGCATGTGAACTAATGTCCATATTTATTTTATTTTATTTATTTATTTATTACATTTGTTAGTTGCCCCCCCATGCCAATGGCATCCCGGGACGACGTACAATTTAATAAAACAACATTCGGGGGGGGGAGGGATAGAATTAAAAACATTTTTAAAAATCCAGCAATTTAAAAACCAAAACAGTGTTGGGGTTAAAAAAAACAAAAAAAAATAAAAAGGTAAGGGGAGAGATAAAAACCCCTAACCCATCCTCCCCAAAGGCCTGGGTGAACAGCCAGGTTTTACATATCACTCTGTGTAAGTGATGTGGTGTCCTACAGACCTGGTTCTGAGATTCATCTATTTAAATTAACATGTGGAAGATGTGCAGAATCTTATTTACAGAAGATAGTAACAAAAATGTTAATTCTGACTAAATACTGGTCATTTGAGGAACTTAGTCACTAGCTCTATCCTTTTGTCATTAGCTTTATTCTCCATGTCTGAGTCACCCTGCCATGTCTTAAGGCACAGCAGGGGTTGTGTCATTTACTTATCTATTTTTAAAAAATAAATAAATACATATATAAGCAAGCTGAGGACTAGAGGGGAGTTAACAACCGTATATGGGAAGGTTTATCTGATCAAATTGAAGTGATTACTTTAGATGTGGTTTATCTGTGCTTTATAATAAATGTCTTAATTCCTGGAGCATCTTTTTCTTAAACTTGTTTTTGTTGGCAAAGGCAACCCATGTCTTCTGCATTTGTAATAAGAGATATTAGACAAGGGGACACATTAATTTTCCTGCCAGTCTTCTAGTGGTTTAAGCAGCTTAAACCTCTTTGTCCCAAATTGGTTGCCAAATAGGTGACCAACCTGCCTGGGGTACTGAGTCTTACTACAACTGTTTGGATGAAGGAATTCCTTTAGCCAGAGTTAAACATAGATGTATGGCTGAATTGACTTTACTGGTGGTTCCCAGCAAGATTAGCAATGATCAGATGAAAAGCCTGCCTTACCCTCTTTGATCCTATAGGATTGTTAATGAAAGCCTTCATGTCTCCAGTAAATGTTAGTACTATTTATCAAACTCGTTGAGCATATATTTGTGGGAATTTCAACTTTGTCTGGCTGCCTGTTCAACAAGATGTTTTATGTGGAGGATTATGGCTTGCTACCTCAGTTTTAGGCACATGACTTGGAATGGCTGCCCCATATCTGATTCATTTCATCATCTTATGATACTGCTCTTCAGGTTAGGTTAGTGCTGTTTTTTCAGGTCGGCAATCTCACTACTAGGACTTGTATTTTATTGTAGTTTGGTCTAGCTGTTTGTTTGTCTCCTCTCTATTACTGTCCTTTGATGCAATACTTGCTGGGCCAGAAAAGATCTTTCATTTTATCAATTTTGTGTGTTTCTAGTGATGGTGCCTCAGTTTTTTTCAAACCTCTGAGTGCTCTGCACTTGGCAAAGAAGCTGAGACAGTGGGAGAGCTTAACTGGAAATGACCATGGTCACACATTTATTTATTTATATTTATTTAATACTACAACTTAATCTCCCGCCTCCTTCTGCCCATGGCAGCTCAAGGTGGCTTACAGAATAAAACAACACCATAAAATCAATACAATAAACTTTAAAATACATAAAAATACAAATACAAATTTACCACAAAGCAGTCTATGAGCTAAAAACAACCCTAATAATGCCCCTCCCCTACCTGTTTCCCCCACCAAAAGCCTGACGAAACAGCCAGGTCTTACAATGATGACAAAAGGAGGGGAGATCTGGGGACAGTTGGACCACCACGGGGAGGGAGTTCCACAGCCGCTCTGCTACCACCGAGAATGCCCTCTCCATAGTTGCCACCCAGGATACATGGGGGACCTAGAGAAGGGTGCTTCCGACCGACCACAGGGACCGATCCAAAACCCAAGGGATGAGGCAGTCCCACAGATAAGTGCGGCCCAGACCATGTAGGGCTTTGTAGGTAAGAACCAACACCTTGCATTGGGCCTGGAAGACTATAGGCAGTCAGTGCAGTGAGTGCACCACAGGTGTTATATGCTTGCACCGACCAGTTCCTGTAAGGAGATGGGTCACTGCATTATGCACCAGCTGAAGTCTCTGAACCGTCACCGAGGTTAGTCTCATGTACAGCACATTACAGTAGTCCAATCTTGAGGTGATGAAGGCCCGGATGATGGTTGCAAGATTGGAATCTGAGATATATGGCTGAAGCTACTGTACCAGATGTAACTGGCAAAAAGTGCTCCTCGCCACAGCTGCCACCTGGANACCAGGCGGTGGGCACATGTGTGCACGCATGCCCCCGCGCAACAAGCTGCTGGGCACAATGGGGCACCACTGCTGATACAACCCTCCCCCCTGAGCCCACACACCCCGCAGCCCCGGGGGATGGAGCAGGAGCCATGTCTACTCCATCCCCCAAGCTGCAGTGTGTGTGGGCTCGGGTGTGTGTGTGTGTCAGATTGGCAGTGTTGGCTATCTGCAAAATGCTTTGCATCAAGCTGCTGTTAATATCTGGATGAATTGCCCTGCTAAAATGCAGCGTAGAACCTACTTTTCCTGTGGATTAATAATATGGTTTAAAGTAGGGGCATCCATTCTAAATCCTAGAATCCATGTGTCCTGGGGCATGTGAACTAATGTCCATATTTATTTTATTTTATTTATTTATTTATTACATTTGTTAGTTGCCCCCCCATGCCAATGGCATCCCGGGACGACGTACAATTTAATAAAACAACATTCGGGGGGGGGAGGGATAGAATTAAAAACATTTTTAAAAATCCAGCAATTTAAAAACCAAAACAGTGTTGGGGTTAAAAAAAACAAAAAAAAATAAAAAGGTAAGGGGAGAGATAAAAACCCCTAACCCATCCTCCCCAAAGGCCTGGGTGAACAGCCAGGTTTTACATATCACTCTGTGTAAGTGATGTGGTGTCCTACAGACCTGGTTCTGAGATTCATCTATTTAAATTAACATGTGGAAGATGTGCAGAATCTTATTTACAGAAGATAGTAACAAAAATGTTAATTCTGACTAAATACTGGTCATTTGAGGAACTTAGTCACTAGCTCTATCCTTTTGTCATTATCTTTATTCTCCATGTCTGAGTCACCCTGCCATGTCTTAAGGCACAGCAGGGGTTGTGTCATTTACTTATCTATTTTTAAAAAATAAATAAATACATATATAAGCAAGCTGAGGACTAGAGGGGAGTTAACAACCGTATATGGGAAGGTTTATCTGATCAAATTGAAGTGATTACTTTAGATGTGGTTTATCTGTGCTTTATAATAAATGTCTTAATTCCTGGAGCAACTTTTTCTTAAACTTGTTTTTGTTGGCAAAGGCAACCCATGTCTTCTGCATTTGTAATAAGAGATATTAGACAAGGGGACACATTAATTTTCCTGCCAGTCTTCTAGTGGTTTAAGCAGCTTAAACCTCTTTGTCCCAAATTGGTTGCCAAATAGGTGACCAACCTGCCTGGGGTACTGAGTCTTACTACAACTGTTTGGATGAAGGAATTCCTTTAGCCAGAGTTAAACATAGATGTATGGCTGAATTGACTTTACTGGTGGTTCCCAGCAAGATTAGCAATGATCAGATGAAAAGCCTGCCTTACCCTCTTTGATCCTATAGGATTGTTAATGAAAGCCTTCATGTCTCCAGTAAATGTTAGTACTATTTATCAAACTCGTTGAGCATATATTTGTGGGAATTTCAACTTTGTCTGGCTGCCTGTTCAACAAGATGTTTTATGTGGAGGATTATGGCTTGCTACCTCAGTTTTAGGCACATGACTTGGAATGGCTGCCCCATATCTGATTCATTTCATCATCTTATGATACTGCTCTTCAGGTTAGGTTAGTGCTGTTTTTTCAGGTCGGCAATCTCACTACTAGGACTTGTATTTTATTGTAGTTTGGTCTAGCTGTTTGTTTGTCTCCTCTCTATTACTGTCCTTTGATGCAATACTTGCTGGGCCAGAAAAGATCTTTCATTTTATCAATTTTGTGTGTTTCTAGTGATGGTGCCTCAGTTTTTTTCAAACCTCTGAGTGCTCTGCACTTGGCAAAGAAGCTGAGACAGTGGGAGAGCTTAACTGGAAATGACCATGGTCACACATTTATTTATTTATATTTATTTAATACTACAACTTAATCTCCCGCCTCCTTCTGCCCATGGCAGCTCAAGGTGGCTTACAGAATAAAACAACACCATAAAATCAATACAATAAACTTTAAAATACATAAAAATACAAATACAAATTTACCACAAAGCAGTCTATGAGCTAAAAACAACCCTAATAATGCCCCTCCCCTACCTGTTTCCCCCACCAAAAGCCTGACGAAACAGCCAGGTCTTACAATGATGACAAAAGGAGGGGAGATCTGGGGACAGTTGGACCACCACGGGGAGGGAGTTCCACAGCCGCTCTGCTACCACCGAGAATGCCCTCTCCATAGTTGCCACCCAGGATACATGGGGGACCTAGAGAAGGGTGCTTCCGACCGACCACAGGGACCGATCCAAAACCCAAGGGATGAGGCAGTCCCACAGATAAGTGCGGCCCAGACCATGTAGGGCTTTGTAGGTAAGAACCAACACCTTGCATTGGGCCTGGAAGACTATAGGCAGTCAGTGCAGTGAGTGCACCACAGGTGTTATATGCTTGCACCGACCAGTTCCTGTAAGGAGATGGGTCACTGCATTATGCACCAGCGGAAGTCTCTGAACCGTCACCGAGGTTAGTCTCATGTACAGCACATTACAGTAGTCCAATCTTGAGGTGATGAAGGCCCGGATGATGGTTGCAAGATTGGAATCTGAGATATATGGCTGAAGCTACTGTACCAGATGTAACTGGCAAAAAGTGCTCCTCGCCACAGCTGCCACCTGGACATACAGGTGGAGCTGTGAATCGAGGAGCACCCCAAGACGACAAACCTGTGGAACCAAGGAGGGACTGACTCCATCAATGATGGGAGCCTCCAATCCCTCAGCCCTCCTGACCAACATCACATCCATCTTGTCAGGATTCAGCTTCAGATGACTCACCCTCATCCAGTCTCCCACAGCCACTGCGAGTAAGCAATGAGACTGCTGGGTCTGAGTCAGCTGAAAATGAGAGGTAAAGTTTGGTGTCATCAGCATATTAATAACACTGAACACCAAACCCCCTAGCAACCTAACGTAGAGGCTGCATATACACGTTGAACAGGATTGGAGACAGAATGGATCCTTTTGGAACACCACACGGGAGCTCCCAAGGAGACGAAGAACAGTCCCCCAGCACCACCCGCTGAGTTCTCCTGGCCAGGAAAGAATGGAACCATTGAAGAACAATTCCGCCCAGCATGGTCCCACGAGTGAGTCACCAACATCTCATGGCAAAAGCAGCCGAGAGATCTAGCAGGTCCAAAAGGGTTAAATGACCCTGATCTAACTCATGGTGAAGGTCGTCAACCAAGGCCACAAGTGCAGTCTCCATGCCATATCCCAGACAAAAGCCAGACTGTGAGGGATTAAAAAAACTGACCCGGTCCAGATGCCCCTGAAGCTGCTGAGCCACCACCTCTTCAATTAACCTTCCCTAAAAAGTCAAGGTTAGAGACCAGCTAATAGCTGGCAAGGGAGTCAATGTCAAGAGATGGTTTCTTGAGCAAAAGTTGCACCACAGCCTTCTTGAGGCAGCATGGAACCCTGCCCTCCTGAAAGGAGGCATAGACCACCACCACCAGCAATGGCCCTAACGTCTCCCTGTTGGCCTTAACCAAACACGATGGACAAGATCCATTCACAAGATGTAGCTCTTGTAGAACAGTCCCCAGCACATCCCCCATGTCAGTGGATGACACCCACTGAAACTGATTCCAAAAAATTGGACAAGCCGGGGCATCCATAACCTCTGGTTCTCCGATCGTATCAAATGCAGCATCAAAGTCATGGTGAACACAAGCGATTTTATCCACAAAATAGTCAACAAACCTGTCTCAGCAAGCACTGGAAAAATCCAGTTCCAGGTGGAGACAGGCCGGACCGACCATGTGTAGCAGAACAGAGGTTAAATGGGACATTGGCCCTTTAAGGAGTCAAGTGTTGGGGCTCAGGGGCACACCCAATGGGCATGGCTTAACCAGCCAGGGGGGATAAGAAGCCTCTGTGTGGTTCAGAATGGAGCTGCAGATCAGGGAAAGACTGGAGCCATGTGGCTGAGAGGTTGGAGGGGCTGAGAAGAGCCATGGTAAAAAACCAGGAATGTTGATATTGTATTTCTGCTTGGTGGAGGATAACTGAGGAGTACTTTAAATAAATGGACATGGAGGAAGTTAACTCTAAAGTGTGGACTTTTACTCTGTGAACCAGAGGGGAACTAACCTCAGGAGGTTAATTCTGGGACAGCGTGGTGGCAGCAGCTCAAGATAATTCCCTACAAAGGATGCTCTCATGAGGACTGTGCCTGTGCCTCTGCTACACCATGGTCAAATAGCCCTTTCAGATTTTGCTGGCATCCTACAATGCTTATATCTCTTCACAACCAATTTTGCTCCGTCACTAAAGATCACAGTAATATTTTAGTATCCGTGAAGGGCTTGGAGACTCTGACTACAGGTTGTTTGAGCAGCCTCACAACATTGTAAGTAGAGATGTTTTTTCTATTTTTGATGTCTCATGTTGTCTTGCTGCCGTTCTATACAGTTTTATTTACCGTTTTCAAATAAAGAAAAAAAATGAAAAAGAAGTGCTTGAGCTATGAAATTTAGCTCTGTTCTTGGAAGTAAAGTTTAGTAATAAGAGGGATATCTGGCTGAGAATTGTCAAAGTCTGCTTTTATACAAAAATATCATTGCCGCTGATGAGGAGTAATGGCAAGAAATATTGGGAATAAATGAAAATAACTGTTTGGCAGGTACTCGGGTGAGGCTAATACTCCTGAAGTCTGCAGTCTTCAAACAACTTACTTTGGAATTAGGGTTGACAGGTCAAAATTTCAAAAATGGGGGACACTGCAGAGCTGGGGGATTCTGAAATAAGGTATGTCCATTATGTTCCATAGAGCTGTGGTGTTTAGAATAAGGGGCATTTGGTGCATAAACATGAAGTGCCCATTACGTTCTATGAAGCTTATAAGCTCTGAAATTAAAGAAGTTCTTGTAGATAGGCTTTCCCTAGTTTTCTCTAGCTCTTCATCCCCATAGACCCATCACTGATGCTGCCTCTTCTATCCTTCACACAGTCCTCCTTGTCCCTATAACCAAGTTAATAGGTATGTGCGAACGCTGTTCGGAAGTTTGGAGTTAGGACTGAATTCGAATAGTTCGGTCAACCGAACCGAACTTTCAAACCAAACTCGAATTTGACCGAACTGTTCGGTCGAATCCGAACCGGTTCGGAAGGCAAAAAAACCCAGGTTTGAATGTACAAACTCGGTTCGGAATTCGACCGAACTCAAATAGTTCGGTCGACTGAACTGAACTTTCAAACTGAACTCGATTTTCGAACCGAACCGAATTTCTGAACTCGGTTCTGTTCGCACATCCCTACAAGTTAAGCACATGCAACTGCAACTTCTCAGCTTTATTAATGTATCCCTGACTCTTCCTATGCTTCTCTCTCCCTTGTCTCCCCTCCCTTGTCTTTCTTAGACTGTAAGCCCCTTGAGGTAGGGACTACTGATTGTACAGTGCAGGTTCAAGCAACATTGCACTATATAATTATTAATAATAATTTCCTGTCTGGTATCATCCTATTGAAGTCAAAGCCTGACTTTAAAAAAATATTAATATCCAATGGGCTGCTTCGATGCATTGGACTGAGCAAGTCACCGTTTTCAAATAATGAGATCCATACTGCCAAATATAGTAATTGTTGTCATGACTATAATGATGATGATCCATTTTCTTCATAATTAATATGATCTTACCATCATTGTAAGATGCAAAAATGTTTAATAGCAGTGATGTGGTCTACTATGTGGGATGCACATTTTTTTCCCTTAACTAGTTAATCTCTCTCTAGTATCCAGCACGGCACTGTCTATTTCTTGCATATTGCTTTAGCAGGTCTTGAAAAATGCATTCAAGAAGTGCAGTGCACAAATAAGACCATTTACTGTATAAAATATTTTCCATTAAATATCTAGGCATATGTAAAAATAAATAAAAGAAAAATTTCAGTTTTTTATGAGAGAAGCTTCCTTTGTCTTAACAATATTGTTTAAATTTAGAAATGTTTATGCTTTCAGTATTCACTCCTCGACAGTTTTAAACTTTAAAAGCACAACGTTTTACAGAGGTTTATTTTAACGTGATGGGACCATTTTTGTGAATTTGAAATTAAACAAGAGAAGGTCAAATATAGAAGCTTTCAAGTTTTAGGCCGCTTTAACACAAATGATGGGATGCAGCGTGTTGAAGAATGTGCTTCCTGAAAAGCCCCACGGGGTGCATTTAGAAGCACCGGAAGTAGCCAACCTCCATAGGAATTGCGGTTTGCGCGGTCTTTTTTAAGTCACATTTGCAAAGCCTCGATATCGGGTTTGCCCAAATACAGTTTCAAAAAGATGACGGGAGCCGTGATTCCTATGATGGCCAGTTATTTCCAGTGCGTATAAATGCATCCCGCAGGGCTTTTAAGGAAGTGCATTCTTCAACTCGCTGCATCCTGCCGCTTGTGTAAAAGCAGCCTCAGTGAGATCACAGCACTAGTACAGAATCTTGAGGACTAGCTACTCCTATTGGCACTTTGGTTGTCTCTACAAAACACTATGCTAGCAACAACAGGCATGGGTCATCCATTAAGACCTGTTGCATACTTCTCTGAAGTGACCAAAGGTGGCCACTGTCAGAGACAGGATGCTGGGCTTCATGATCTGACCCAGTATGGCACTTCGTACCTTCTTTTAATTATTCTCAGCATGATTTTTGTTTGCTCATCTTTGTTTATCATGGCTTCCTGGTTAGCACAGAATGGGATTACTTTTAGCACAGCCATTCCATGGATTGTGTTACCTATGATGTCTGTACCTTTTTCATTGCACAGAAATAACACTTTCAGTACTGGAGGTTGAAAAAAAAATGTTTCCTATGTACCTCCACCCCCACCTCCCCCTAAAAGGGGGAAATCTGTGAACGGGTGTGAAAGTCTAGCTTTGCTGGACTTTGAGAAGAGTTTATCTATTAAATTTTGCATGCAACATGGAAGAGCTTTTGGTCTCAGCAGAATGTATTTGACAAATACCAGACCCCAGCCTTTGCTGAGGAAATATAATGTATTTTAAAAACATATGCCTGAAAACAGCAGCCGACATATTTCCAGCCCTCTTATTAATGGCAATTGAATATGGAGTCACCATTTGAATGGGGAAAGAATATTCTGTGTATTCTGGTGAGAAATNAAGTCACCATTTGAATGGGGAAAGAATATTCTGTGTATTCTGGTGAGAAATAAAACCTTTTCTGCTTCTATTGTCTTTGACAGCTTTTTGGAGACTGCCGCCTATTTCTCTATGAAACCAAAAATGGGAGAAAAAGAAGTGTCCCCACATGCTTTCTTCAGTATTTGGCATGAGTTCAGTTCTGACTTTAAAGAGTTCTGGAAGAAGGAAAACAAACTTATTCTGCAAGAAAGGTAAATGCATTTATTGTTAGAATGTCTTTTAATCATCAGACAGATTTTGGGGTAAATCGGGCCCCAAAGGGGTACAAAAAAATCATAAAACTATTTTAGCAAACCTGTACCACTTCATACTCCATGTATTCCTCAACAGTAATGGGGTCAATTGCTCTGTGTTGGCTTATCCCGCCCCTCCACCCCCCAGTTGTAATACATTTTTTTTAATTGAGAATTTCAATAAAACGGTATTTGGCTACATGCCTAAGGTACCAGGGGTCATATTCATCCCAAACATTCATTCAACCCCTAATTTTGGGAATATTGGGGTACTATTGACTCCAAATACCTTTTATGTTAGTATTTTTTCAGTACTGCAAACAATAACTCTTAATAAAATTTTAAAACTTTATGTTAAACTAGTGTAAAATAATCACGTTTTTAAAAAATTGTGACTTAATTGTAGTCTATTTTACCCCAATTCCAGATTAATACAGTGCATTTTTCATTCGTCTGAGGGTTTAAATGATCCAATATGGCATTGAGAGAATTATAAAAGAAACATAAATATAAAAGTCCACTAATTTTTCTTTCAAGTCACTTCAAATATGAGCTTTTAATTAATTTTTTTCTTTACAAACTTACCCTGACAATTCTGAAGTGTAGAAATTAGTAAAGTTTTTTATTTGTTTAATAATTGTTTTCAGTCTCATTCCATGTTTTCATGAATTACTGATTAGAAACTGCCATGTCAGTGAGAGTGCACACAATACTGAGTCCTGAAAATCTCAGAGAGATGTTCCATTCACCTGAAATTGTAATGTCATGAGGGGATGGACAAATGCAAGGCATTCAGAGATGCCATCTACAAATATTTATGAACCTATGAATAGGAGAGAAAAATCTCCCAACTCATCATAAACGCAAAGCACTCTAACTCTGACTTGTCTTTTCAGAATCATGAGAGAGAAGCAAGATGGTGTGACATTAACATTTTAATGGTGCTTTGCCTTTCACTGCAGGACTTTTGAATTCTATCATATGGTGTCTGGCGCTATTTTTTACTAGTCATTCCTTGAATATAAGGATTTTGCTGTAATTAACATAACAGTAAAGCAGCTCCAGTAGCATAGCAGCACACACAGACAGCAACAGCCCTTTCTCCAAGCAGCTCTCAGTCCCTTTGTAGCTGGAGATCAGGAGGAATACATAGATGTGGCAGGTAAGCAGCTCCAGTAGCATAGCAGCACACGCACGCAGAGAGCAACGGCCCTCAATTAACATACAAGAATCAATTAGCTGAGGCCTTGATCCTACACACTGTGCATGTGAGTAGCTATGATGATGACAGCGTACCTTTGGAATGAAGCCGGTGGGGCCCTTTTTACACAAGCAGCACCCATGGATGAACACCCAGGAATCTGGGTGTTCATGCACGGACACCGCCTGTGTACACGCCGCGGCAGGTGGACAGGGGATGGGTGGGCATGCACGTGCGCTCCTGCGGAACACAGTTGCAAACCCACCTCCAACCATCATCCATGCATGGAGCAACTGGTGAAAATGGCGGTTGCTCCGTGTGTGGGTGATGGGTGGAGATCAGTGTGCGCCCATCTGCACCCTCCCCCCAACCCACCACCGCTGCGCACACCAACCCCCCACCAACACACACGTAAAAAGGGCCTACGTGTATACAGCATGAGGGGCTCAATTGTCCAAAATCAGACCCGCATGTAGGGTTGCCATGCCTCCCCTCTATTCCTGCCTGCTAATGAAAAATACATGGTGCAGGGCTGCATTCATTCCAGTGTATACTCTCCCAGTCACACAGATGTTTATTATTACTTATTTCTTGATGATGTATTAGAAAAGAAATCATAAATGAAAACAGTATCTTTAAGGGCTCATTTGCTGAGATTTCTTAAACCCCAACTGAATCATCCTTATTATTTTGGTTACACAGGGTGATTTTAGACGTGCCGGCCTCCCTTCTTGACACAGCATGTGGTCATTTCTTCGTCCCCGAGCGGAATCAGGCCAGCCGGTCAACAGACGTGCTGGCCTGATACCGCTCGGGGATCGGGGAAAGGGCGGAGCTGTGCAGCGCAATGTGCAGCCACATGGCCCGCCCCCCCCCCACGCTTCCCCGGCCACCCGCCCTCCTGGAGATGGGCGGGCACATCAGCCAATCTGGCCTCTGCGCCCGATCCAAGCTCATGACCAGGACTACGCTCCGGCCTCGGCAGCAGTAACAGACGTTACCGGATGCCAATTCCGGACCATGGTCCAGGTAACCACCGTTCTGGAGGTGAGGCCGGTCTCCCCTCTAAAACAGTGGTTGGTTAATGGAATTCCTGCCGGGTGTTCACTGTGGTGAATATCGGGCAGGAACCCCTTCAGACGTTACGGGATCCCCTCCACCACAGGTGGTTCACTGTGGTAAAAGGGAGACCCCATAACGTCTGAAATTACCCACAGTGCCAGTATATAGTTTTCATAGTAACCATGATATTTGGGGGTTTTCTGGGGCATTGTGGAGGGTGTGATGATGTCAAAGAAGCTGGTGAATATACATAGAGGAAATTCACCCAAAGCAGATAGATATCTAAGAAATAGAATCTATTCTGTTAATTTTCTTATCAGCACTTCCCCAGTATAAATGATGGGAACATGGAATACAGAAAGAGATACAATGGGAGAAATTAGCTCTAAAGCATATTTGTAATGTGGTGGCTAATATGGCTTTAGAATTGAGATGTTCGAGCTCATGCTTTTCGTGTGAGAACACTGAAGCTGATAATACTTGATTATAGTACTTTGCATTTAAGGGTAATTTTATACGTGACGGGCCTGAAGGCCCGCCACACAGAACCCTGGACTGGGATCAATCTCGGATCCCGGTCCGTGATCAGGCTGGTCGTCCTTTAGAGGTGCCGGCCTGATCACTAACAGGGATCGGGGAGAGGGCGGGGCTGCACAGCGTGACTTACAGCCGCACAGCCCCCCCCCGGTGCTCCCTCGGCTGCCTGCCCTTGGGGAGACGGGCAATCCTGTATCGTGGTCGGGGTCATGATCTGGGATGGGCCAAAGGTAACACACATCACTTTTGTCCCATCCCAGATCATGGCCACTCTAACCATGGTTCTCGACCTCCGGCTGGCCGGAGGTCCAGACCCGTGGTTAGGTTTAACCCCCGCCAGAGATTCACTGTGGTGAACATCTGGTGGGGGTCAAACAGACATTCTCAGGAATGCCGCCACCACAGGGAATCCACTGGGATTCACTGTGGTGAAAGGTGTTTTTGTAACGTCTAAAATTACCCTAATTTAGTGGTATGATGTGCTAGTGGAGAAGGTAGACACAGTTTTAAGGAGAGACAAAATTCATATTGTTCATGGATAATATTGGTGTCCCTGGTGGTGGTAGCCATTCAAAGTCCTTCTTGATAAAGGTAGGATTGTCTGGTATGGTGGTGGTTTTTTACTGGGACAGCATTTAGGAGCCTGGTGTTCTATTGGGTTTTTTTAGTCAATGGAAGCTATGGGAGTTTGATGTCTTCTAGTACCTCCTGTCTCTCCAGTTTGCATTATAAATTTAGGGGCAGATCCCCAGCTGGTGTAAATGAGCATTATGCCAATGAAAGCATTTTCCTATCTTTAGTTTGCAGTTCCATTGGCTCTGAGGTTCTGGCTTTTTACTTTTTATACTTTTTACTCATCTATCAATATGTCTATGGCCATTTTTAGATGAGTGGCCAATTTAGCGGATTTAAAAATCCACTTTTAGAAACTTTGTGTGGATGGCGTTTAGACGCGCCTTCCCGCACCAGAAGTCGCCCGGACACTATTGGCTCACCGAGTGGTTAAAACTGGATTTGTCAAATCTCAATATGGGGTTTGACAAATCCAGTTTTAAAAATAATGTGCAAGCTGCCTGGCACCACTGTTTCCAATGGTAGCCGGGCAACTTCCGGTGCAGGGAGGCACGTCTAAACTCCACCCACATGAAGTTTCTAAAAGCAGATATTTAAATATGCTAGGTTGGCCGCTCATCTAAAAATGGTCTATATCTCTGTGGTTCATTGTTTGACATTGTGTAGTATTTATTTGATAAAAGACCCTCCTATAGTTTAGCATTTAACTTGGTGTTAAAACAGTTTCCAAATGTGAACTATATACTAATTTATTTTGATACCTAATGACAGCAGTGCTATTATTTGCACCAGATGATTTGTATCTTCACCTTCATGTTGGGCACTTGGGGAGGATAAGGACATTGCAGAGAAGCTGAATTAATGATTTGGTCCAGTCTTCACTGTGGAGAATGTTGGAGAGAGACCCACACAGGATTGAGTCTTTGTAGGTGATGAATTAGAAGAACTGTCACAAATAAGGGTGACTCTGGAGGAGGTTCTACAGCAAATTGCAAAACTAAATAGTAACAAATCACCAGGACCAGATGGTATTCATTCTAGATTTCTGAAGGCACTCAAATATGAAGTGGCAAGTCTACTATTGTTATTTGTAACCTATCTCTAAAATCTGCCACTGTCCCAGAGGATTGGAGGGTAGTAAATACAACTACACCATTATCATATTTGCCGCACCGTAGCACCAAAAAAAATCTATACAATTATACCTCAAGATGGTGTCTATAACAATTCAGTACATGAATATTAACTTTTTTACATTCAAGGGCAGGATAGAGATTCCATGATATGTCCCTGTTTCTCCTCGAGTGGTAACGTTGACAGGTCAGTGGGTGAAACAGCCTTACGTTATAAGTTCAAATGTGAAGACATCAAATTAACATTGCGAGTCTGATAAACTTAGTGATAGTTCTTTACCCAACTTCTTCCCTCCCAGCTCTTTTATAATTGGGGCCCAGGTTTCTCTGAAGAGATTCCCTTTCCCATGGAGCTCTGAGTGTAATTTTTCCATTGAGTATAAATGCCAAATCTTATTTAACCATTCTTCGTAGGGAAGTTCATCTACAGATTTCCAATGCCTGGCGATGATACTTTGTGCTGCTAAAAAGAGTGTCTGACAGGCCCTCCTGCTGGCCTCCATAGTTTTATTTTGTGGGTATAGCCCTAGCAGTGCAATTTCTGGTTTGCAAGGTATCACTATCCCCGCTATTTTATTTGCTATCTTCCAGATTTTTAGCCAGAACTCTTTGACCTTCCAGCAACTCCACCAACAGTGGATGTAATCGCCCACTTCCCCACACCCTCTCCAACAAAGAGCTTTCCCCTTAGGACTTGCGTACTTCATTCGTGTTGGAGTCATGTAAAAGCGCGTTGTCACTTTTATTTGAATCTCTTTTATTTCTAGAGAATTAGCACAACCATGCATGTGTCGCCAGATTCTTTTTTTTTCTTCCTCCCCTATTTGGATGTCTAAGTCTTTGCCCCATTGGTC
This sequence comes from Sphenodon punctatus, assembly GCA_003113815.1. Classification (NCBI taxonomy): domain Eukaryota; kingdom Metazoa; phylum Chordata; class Lepidosauria; order Sphenodontia; family Sphenodontidae; genus Sphenodon; species Sphenodon punctatus. The sequence continues at coordinate 578,697 of QEPC01003426.1, forward strand.
AATATATATATCCCTGTTATTGTAAAATAGGTTCTTTAATTCCTTATAGATTCTGCCCATTCTTCCTGCCATTTTATTCTTTTTGAAAAGAATCTTTTCGAGTTTATATGGATCTCTACCAAAATCTTCTTTGTATGGTTGCTTGATACTTATATCCCGAAGTTGCATGTATTGAAGTGCCTCCAATTTTTTCCCTGTCCTCCTCCAACTTTTGGGGATAAGCAAATTTCCCTAAAAAGAACAGTTGCTGTATCCTTGTGCTTCCCCTTTCTCTTAAGTCCCTTCTCAAACCAGGGGCCAATTTTCTCTCTGTCGCCAGAATCGAATCAATTAGGGAGAAGGGAGAAATTCCTGGAGGGTAGTAAATATAACACCAATATTCAAAAAAGGTTCCAAAAGTGATCCTAGAAACTACTGATGTCAGTGCCGGGCAAACTGGTGGAAATGTTTGTTAAGAGTATAATTACTGAGCATATTGGTGAACATGGCTTAATGGGGGGAAGTCAACTTGGATTTAGGAAATGGAAATCATACCTCGCTAATCAATTGGAATATTTGAGGCTGTAAATAAGCATGTGAAAAAGGATGAACCAGTGGATACAGTGTATCTGGACTTCCCCCATGAGAGACTTTTGAGGAAATTAAGAGTCATGGGATAAGAGGCAGGGTCCTATCGTGGATCAGCACTTGCTTAAAAGACAGGAAGCAAAGAGTAGGACTAAATGGTCAGTTTTCACAGTGGAGAGAAGTAGCTAGCGCTGTCAGTGTTCCATGGATCTGTACTGGGACCAGTGTTGCCAAAGAGAGTAAAGAGTGAGGTGATCAGATCTACAGATGACACAAAGTTATTCAATATAGTTAAAATTCGAGTGGATGTGGTCAAGTGCAAAGTGATACACATACGGAAAAATAACCCAAACTATATGTATACAATGTTAGGTTCTAAATTAGGAGTTACAAGTCAGGAAAAGTAACTTGCAGTCATTGTGGACAATACAATGATATTCTCAGCTCAATGTGTGGCAGCAGTAAAAAAACAAAAAACAGAATGTTAGGAATCATTCAGAAATAGATAGAGAATAAAACAGAAAAGATTGTAATGCCGTTATATAAATCTATGCTATAATTAGGCATGGAGTATTGTGTGTAGTTCTGGTCACCCCATCTCAAAATAGACATAGTAGAACTAGACAATGTACAGCGAAAGGCAACAAAAATGATCAGTGGTATGGAACGTCTGCCATATGAAGAGAGGCTTGATAAGCTGGGTCTCTTCAGCTTGGAGAACAGACAACTGAGAGGGGTTATAATAGAATTTTATAAAATCATGAGTGGCATGGAACACGTAAATAGGGAGCAGTTATTTCTCCTCCCTAAGAGTACTAGAACAAGGGGACACCATGAAATTAACTGGAAGCAGATTTAAAACAAATTAAAAGTATTTTTTTCACTCAGCTCACAATTAACTTGTGGAATTTACTGCCAGAGGGGAGTGGTCAAGGCTAGTATGTAGCTAGTTTTAAAAGGGGATTGGATAAGTTTTTGGATGATAGCTCCATTAATGGCTATTAGCCAAGTAGGTTTTGGGGAAATAACCTCTTACTGTTGCGGACTGGAACAGGGAATTAATTGCCCATTGTGACCTGTTAGGTAATTCTCCCAGGAGACAGAGACCTCATTCAGACGTGGTTAAAACAGCACTTACAAGTGCGGGCGGCTTGATGCAAAGGTGAATAATGTGCATGCAGATGATGACTGAAAAGGTGTTGTGTGAATGATTGAGCTTGCAGGCACTCTGACAGGCGCGCTCTACCGGCCTAAAAAAACAGGTTGGTAGAGCGCGTCTGTCAGTGCATGGGCAAGAGCAAGCATGGTGCGGGCCCTTTTCAGACGCCATCTGCACGTGTATTCTTCACGTTCGCATCGAGCTGCCCACAGTTGTAAGTGCTGTTAAACCACGTCTGAATGGCGCCAGAGATTGGCCAATGTCGGAACAAGATGCTGGGCTTGATGGACCATTGATCTGACCCAGTACAGCACTACTTATGTTCTTATGTTCAAACTTTCACAAACACTTTATATACTTTTAAGACAATGGCTGCTTCTTCTAACTGCCTATTTACTTATTCTTTTCACCTAACCTCAGAGATGTACAGAATATTGGTGCATTCATAGAAGTTAATTCACCTTTAGTACATATTTTCTTATAATAAAATCTGTAGATAGGATAATGAGTTTTAGAATACCATCTCTCTCTCTCTCACTGTTGCAATGTAAAATTATTTTGGAGAAATATTTGCCAGGCTGCTCTAAAAGGTAAAGTCCTATTTGTAATTGTATCCCCACTCCTTTCTTTGATTTGAGCCTGCCCCAAACCTTTTCCATTGTCTATGAAGATTATATTGTCTGCAGCATTTATGACATAGTTTTAAAGAGTATTTTCATATGTGATGGCTCATTGAGCATCCACGCATTGATCCTGCCCGTGGTGAGCCTCCTCACCATGGGCAGGATTAGGTCCTGGCACCTAACAAAAGTGATGGCAGCTGGATCTGGGGAGAGAGTTGGGGCCATGGGTCTGCACAGTCCTGCCCCCACGCTGCTCAGCACGGCCCCGCCTCCTCCCTGATGGTCGGGTGCAGTGGTCTAGGAGGCCACCACACCCACTTGGAATTTCTCTGGCCACCAGCTGGGGTTAGGTAGAGCGGACCATCATGTCTGATGGCCCGCTCTACCACGGTCCAGGGTAGACTGTGGCAGGGCTAAACCTGGGATGTGCACTGGCAGGGAGCCCAGCGTACATCCAGGGTTAGCCCTGCCATGGTCTGGGGTGTACTTTGCTCCCACATCTGGCAGGTGGGAACAGATGTGATACCACTGCTGGTGGTCACGCCAGGGTAAGCGTGGCCACGGGTGGTGGTGTCGTCACATTTGAAAATACCCCAAATCTCTGGGTTTCAGTATGGAATACAGAGGGGTGGCTGCTTCGTACAGTAGCAATTTCTTATCCAGTTTCTGCAAATAGGAGTCAGATTGTTAGCATAATAACTTAACTCAAAGACCTTTCATTGATGGTATTTTTTCCAAAGTGTACCCTTAGTTTTCATAAATGCCAAAAGTACATGTGAATGTGTTTAAAGAAAAAGTCGATAACGTTTTTATTTGAATACTTTCCAGTCTGGGGTGCAGCTTGTATTGGCTTGCCAGGCATTTATATGAAAAGATAAACATAAAAATGTCTAGTCTTGGTATTTCTCAGCTACCTGATGAGAGAACAACTAAAGAAAAATGGTACGAGCTTAAACATCCATTTCCCCCCCTGAAGTTCTCAATTTTTTTGCTCAGTTGTGTAAGAAGAAGGAAAGCAGAAATGGAAAATAGCAGCTGCAGAAGAAAAACTATACAAGACAAATTGTGTGGAATACAGTAGCAATAAAAAGAAAAATGCATCCCAGATTTACATTTAAAGCATAATTCTGTCAGTAGTATGTATTTTAATAGTAGAGATGTACGAACACCGGGGGGGTTCGGTGTTCGGCCCATTCGGGGTTTGGCCCAAATGGGTTCGGGCGGCCGAATCCATTCCGGCAGGGAGGGGCGGTTTTCCCTCCCTCCCTCCAGGCTGCATGGGTGGAAGGGGCGCCGGGGAGCTCCTCCACCCCACCACCCTGCCCAGCCTCGTAAA
>QEPC01003426.1:582949-593643 GCA_003113815.1 Sphenodon punctatus
CCCGCCACAGCTACCGCAGGACCCATGACCAGAGCCCTAGCACCATCAGGTAGGTTGATCCCTGTGGTGGTGGTGGTGGGGTAGGTTTAAAAAAATGATGAGACTGGGCAGGGTGGGGGGGGAGGTGCTCCCTGGCACCCCTTCCACCCACGCAGCCTGGAGGGGGGAGGGGAAAATGGATTGCCCCATGCCCTTCCCCGAATGGGTTCAGAACCCGAACTTTGTTTGGCTGGTTCAGGCAGGGTGCGGTTCGGATTCGAAGTGTTCGCGCATGGGCCGAACACCCCGAGTTTGGGCTGAATCCCGAACTTCTGAACCACGTTCGCATATCCCTATTTTGGTAAGGTGTTTGATAGCAACAGCAACACCCTAGCTCAGGCTGAGTTGGAGATTCTATTCTAATTCACTATTTCGGCTGATTAAAATATTCTCCCAAATATTCCTTTTTAGCTACAAATTTCTCATGTCTAGTCTCATGTCTGAAAGGTGAATTATTTTTTTAACCTCTAAAAAAAATCTCACCTTTTTAATTTATGCAGATGCTTGTACAAAATATTGTTTTTGTAACTTCAAAACTCAGAATGCTTTTTTTTGGGTTTTAAATAAAATTCAGATGTGACTCAATATCTCTTGCTGGGTTGTCGGCCACAGGGATTGAACAAGGGACCTCTTCTTCCAAATGTATGAGCCTTTATCCTTTAAGCTAAAAACATTATGTTCTCGGTCCTAAACACTCTTACTCATAAGTCAGTTTATTTCAAGGGGACTTATTCATGAGTGAATGTGTTTAGGATTGTGGCCCAACTTTGGTAACTCCAAACAGCACAGCTCATGAACATGACCTGGCACCAGTACACTACTGAAAGAGACCAAAGTGGTGCCTCCAATTGTAATGCCTCTCCTCCACCCGCCTCCCTCAGTCAACCTGGTGTCAAATAGATAGGATGGATAGGTCAGGGTTCATTATGATTCTTCTCCTAATCCTCACAATTTAGCCACCTTCCAAATGATGCAATGGCAGTGCTTGGACCCTCCTAGGTCATCTGCAATGCTAGGACAACTCGGTGAAACTAGTTACCCACAGAGGTGACTTGAATTACCCAGTTAGTCAGAGACTGCAAGCCACTTACCACCATTCACAGTGGTTATAAACGACAACTGTATTAAGTATAAAAAGCAGTAATGGAAAAAGCAGATTCAGCTACAGGGTTTTTTTTTTAATTCACTCTGCAGTCAGCCATAACACACAACTGAAAATGTCAAGTCACTTGACATATTAGTATTGCTGGATCCAAGGTAATTGTCATCAGTTCTCGAACTATAAGGACTCCTTGTACAAAAAAATAAATTCTCAGAACAAAAGCAGACAGCACTGAATGCTCCTCATTCCCCTAAGTACACACACAGATAGGATAGTTATTGATTTCTCTCATACCTGGCAGGGTACTCCGTACAACACCAGCCCCAGCTTGGGGGCTGTGAGGGAAGGGGTGTTGCTAGAATTTTTAAGGAGTCTTGGACTGTTAGGAGGTATCCAGTGCAGTTAATCCCAGGGATCGAAGTCCTCCATCTTGTGTTTGAGTTGGCCAGAGACAGAATTGGGGTGCTGCTGGTGTACCATGCACCTTCTTGCCTAGCAGCATCCCTCTCCACCCTAGCGGAGCTAGTGTTGGGGGTGGTGTTGCGCTCCCCAAGGGCCTTGGTCCTGGGGAATCTCAACATTCATGCCGACGCTGGCCTTGTGGGTGCAGCAGAGCATGAGTTCATGGCTGCCATGGCAACCATGGGCCTGTCTCAGGTGGTATGGGGCCCTACGCACGAGGGGGGCATATGCTCAACTTGCTGTTCTGCTCTGGCCTTGAAGCAGGTGATCCGGTGGTGGGGGGAGGGAGTTCTATCCCCTTGTCATGGATGGATCGTTACCTCCTGCAAGCCAGACTCCTAGGGCATGACAGACCCATTAGGTTGATCCACCCCTGGAGGCTGATGGAACCACAGAGATTCCAAGAAGCCCTGGGGGAAGTGTCCTTAGACCTGGATGGCCACTCGGCTGATGATCTCGTCCTAGCTTGGAATGTCTTGCTGGAGGAGACCATCGATTGGGTGGCTCCCAGGCATCTGCTACCACCGCTTCGCCACCGTAGGACCCCTTGGTTTACTGAGGGGCTGAGGTGTATGAAGTGGGAGGGCAGCATCTAGAGCACCGCTGGCACCGCTCTCATGCTGAATCCGATCAGCTACAGCATCGGGCCCATTTGCAGTCCTATGCTGTGGCCGTGAGGATGGCAAAGAAGGAATTCTTTGCCACCCTCATAGCGGTTGTGAAGTTGCATCCAGCAGAGCTCTTCTGGGTGGTGAGGGGGCTGGTCAGTCTGGCCTCCCTCCACCTAGAGGGGGAGGTTTCCCAAGCCCGCTGTGAGGAATTTGTGAACTACTTTGCAGATAAGATCACTCGGATCTAGAATGATTTTGGGGTCGGAATTGACTCAGTAGAGGGAGATCTGGTGGTTATGGATGCCCCATCTGGTCCATCTTTGTGGGATCAGTTTCAGGAAGTGACGCCGGGCGATGCCAAGGGGGTGCTGGGGTCTGTTAGGGTCACCTTTTGTGAAATAGATCCTTGCCCGTCCTGGTTGGTGAAAGCTGCCAGGGAGATTTTGGGGCCAGTGATGGTGGGTGTGATCAATGCCTCCCTTTGGGAGGGCACGGTGCCAGCTGCCTCAAGGAGGTGATGGTGCAGCCCCTGCTTAAGAAACCATATTTGGGTGTTGACGCATTCGCTAGCTATCGGCCTGTCTCTAATCTCCCTTTTTTAGGGAAGGTTATTGAATGGGTGGTGGCCCAGCAACTCCAGTGCCATCTGGATGGCATCAGTTTCCTGGATCCTTTTCAATCAGGATTTAGACCAGGATATGGCACTGAGACAGCGTTGGTGGCCTTGGTGGACAACCTCTCCCGAGAGATGGATTTGGGACGTTCAACATTACTCGTCCTGTTGGATCTCTGGGTAGTATTTTATATAGTTGACCATGAGTTGCTGTTGAGGCATCTGTGGGCCCTGGGGGGTGGGGTTTAGTGGGACTGTCCTAGGATAGTTACACTCATTCCTCTCGGGGAGAAGCCAGCAGGTGGTGCTGGGGGAAGAAACATCTAGCCCCTAGGATCTTGCTTGTGGCGTACGGCAAGGTTCCATTCTGTCTCCATTGTTGTTTAATATCTACATGCAACCCCTGGGTGAGGTTGTGAGATGGTTTGATGTGGGTTGTCATCAGTATGCTGATGACACCCAGCTCTTCTTCAGCAGACCCAGGTCCTGCAGTCTTGGTGCTTTCCCAGTGCCTGACAGCAGTGAGCGACTGGATGAGGCTGAGAAGACTGAGGCTGAACCCTGATAAGACGGAGATGATGTTGGTGGGTAGGGCAGATGAGGCGATGGCCCCACTTGTGGAGGGGATCTGCCTCCCCCTGGCCCCGCAGGTGCGGAGTTTGGGGGTCCTGCTGGACTGGCCTCAACCTGGATTGTCAGGTGGAGGCAGTGGCAAAGGGAGCCTTTTGCCAATTACATCTTGTGTGTAGGATCCAGCCATATGTCTCAAACTCCGACCTGGCCACCCTCATCCATGCATTCATCACCTCTAGGTTGGATTACTGCAATGTGCTCTACGTGGGGCAGCCCTTGGTGATGACTCAGAAGCTGGAGCTGATCCAAAATGCTGCGACCCACCTCCTGACGGGTACAGGCCGTAGGGAGCACATTACACCAGTGCTCCAGACTCTGCACTGGCTGCCTATAGCGTTCCTTGCCCAGTTGCTGGGCCAGGAACAGCTGCTGGTTTTAACCTTTTAGGCCCTACATGGCCTGGGCCCCTCCTACCTGAGAAACCATCTCACTCCCCGGGCCCTGGAGCGATCGCTGAGATCTGACGGGGCCGCCTTCTCGGAGGTTCCCCAAGAAAACCGGGGGGCCACAATGGAGCGGGCATTCTCGGTGGTTGCACCACGGCTGTGGAACTCCCTCCCAGAGGAGGCTTACCTGGCCCCCAGCTTGTTGGCCTTCCTCCTGGCCTGTAAGGCCTGGATGTTCATCTAGGCCTTGGGGGGGGGGGCTAAAGGGATAGGGGGTGGGATTTTTAGCCAGTGGATCTTACCTCTTTTATTGTATTTAATGTTTTTGTAACCCCCACCCCCTTTATATATCTTTATATATTTTTATATATTTTTATTTGCTTTAACTTCTGTAAGCTCCCCCAGGCTTCTGTGAGACTGGTTGGGTTGGGGTATAAATCATTAAATAAATACATAAATAAATAAATATTTCCCCACCAATGTTATACACAGTTTACTCCCTGGCTTTGATCAATGTCCTGCAGCGTAGCATCCATTCCTGCCCTTATTTATCTGCTAATCAAGGGTTTACTCACAACCTCTCCCACACAACAGAGGTTCAGCTCTTTCAGCAGCTGTGGACATGTATCAAGATGTTATTCCAATGTGCAGAGCTGGTATACTTTTCCTCTGGTAAGATTCATGTTGTCAGCCTGCTGCTCTCTAGCGTAGTCCACAGAGAAATCCAATTCTTCCTTCAGCCTAGTCTCTCAGTAATCCATTTCCCCCCCTGTGGAGACGGTGAACAATATACTGCGGAATTCTAGGCCCTCCTGATCTTACAGAGAGTCCTTTTGGTCTTTTCTCCTGGCTGAAGAGAGGAAATTGTTTGCTGAGGATTTCGTAGGCCCTCTCTAGAGAGTCCCTTCACAGGGTCATCCTTATAGGTCCTCAGCCTTATCCAGATCTCCTCAGACTCTCCTGGCAACACTTGTCCCTTCCCTCTATCTTGCCTCTTGCCCCCTCTTCTCTCACAGAGCAACCCTTCCTGAGGCAGTCTGATGAGATCCTTCTTTTAGTGAGAAGTATACAGAATAAAAGGCACAGATGGGGACCTTATGAGCAAAGTCCCACCATTTAACACTGGGGGATAGTTTTGTGTGTGTGTGTGTGTGTGTGTGTGTGTGTGTATGTATATATATATAATATTGGCGATAAGTACTTTCCTGATGGATAGAACACAGTTTTTAAATGTTGTAAACCTTTGGTTCCAAACATTTGGTTCAGCTCTCAATTATGCTGCTTCAACTCCACTGACATTAAATTTGACCATTTTGTTTTTAAATTAAAAAGCTTGAGTGACTTCTTTCTTCAGTAATTGTATTTTTATTATATTGCATCGTATTTTAATTATTTACATTTGAGTCGTGTACATTGAAAATGCAAATCCCAGAATATGTAACTTGTACCCATAACAACCCACAGGACTTAAATGAGTACTTGGAAGGACTATCAGAGAGGGACTGAGTCTATTCTGATGTCAGTCTCCTCTACTTTCTGATGGTACTGAGGGAGTATAGTAATCCTTCTGATGAGCTTTTACATACACCTACATTCCTTTCAAGTTGCGTGTGTCCTGAAGGGCCTGGGATACTTAAGTGTTAACAACTGCAATAGAGTCTGTCCAAGGAGCCACTCAAATAAACCAAAATCTTGGGTGAGGAATCCATCTGAGAAAATGTGCAAATGTATTGAGTGAGTATATTTGTAATCCCCATTTATTAGATGGAGACAAAGACTGTGACTACTTCTGTGCCTGAAGAAGGACNTCCTGCCCAAAGGCAGCTTGAGGTGGCAAACAACACAAAACTTTTAAACAATAAAACATCTAAAAACAAATCCACAATTTTAAAACAAATCATAAAACCCCCCTCCCTCCCTCCCCACACACACCCTCCCCCCCCCACTCGCCAAAAGCCTGGCGGAACAGCCAGGTCTTACACAAACGTCAAAACAACAGGAGGGTGGGGCCAACCGAGCCTCCTCCGGGAGTGAATTCCACAGCACAGGGGCAGCCACCTAAAAAGATCTCACATCAGTGGCCACCCGTCTCGCCCGGAGAACCTCCAAAAAGGCCCCCACAGATGATCTTGGGGTCACACAGGCACATGGGGAGTGAGACAATCCCGCAGATAGGCAGGCCGTGAAGGGCTTTGAAGGTCAAAACCAGCTCCTTGAACCTGGCCCGGTGCTTTATAGGCAACCAGTGCAGAGCCCAGAGCACAGGTTTCATGTGCTCCTTGCGGCTCGCCCCAGTAAGGAGATGGGCTGCAGCATTCTGCACGGGCTGCAGCCTCCGGACCAGCTTCTCGGGCAGACCCCAGTAGAGCGCGTTGCAGTAATCCAGCCTTGAAGTGATGAAGGAATGGATGACAGTGGAGAGGTCAGAGTCTGAGAGAGACAGCCAAAGCCGCCAGACAAGATGTAATGGCGGCAGCAGGTGGGGAGCCCCCGAGGTGGTGAAGCAGCAAGCTCAGTGGCAGAGATCCTTCCCTTCCCTCCTCCCAGTGATGTCAAATAGTGGGACAAGCGGGACATGGTATCAAGGGCGGGGTATTGCTCTTTGGCCTGTGTGGGGTGATGGGACTACTCTCTCCACCCCCCACCCTTGCAGAGGTGGGGCCTGGAGGAGACCACTTCCGGGTTACCCCCCTTAACATCGGGGGCAGCCAAGGCACATGCTGGAGGCGCGTCGGGGGCACGGCTCAAAGGGGCATGGTCAAAGGAGCTTGCCCTTTGACCGTGCCCCTTCGAGCCAGGCTGTGAGGCTGAGGTGGGGAGCTATTGTGGTTTGTATTGGGGGGAAACTGTCTAAGTAAAGGAGGGCAACCGACTCCCTTCCTGTGAGAGAGGGGTGGTGGAGGTTGATGTTCCCTGGCGGCAGTGAGGGACAGAAATGTTGGAGCAAGGGCCAATGTCCTGATATGAACAGGTGTTGGCATGGAAGGGGAGTAACAGTAAACTATGGGGTATGTTTTGTTAATTAGAACTGCTGCTGTTTTGTGCATTATGGGTTCCCCTGCGTGGGATAATACCCAGCTTATGCGCTATTAATTGTGTGTGTTCCCCTGTGTGGGTAATTATTTGGTGTGTTGTTTATATTGCAAATTATGTGAGCTGCCTCTAGTGGGAATTGTTTTCTGACTGTTTATATTTATTTATATAAATAAAAGTGGAATGGAATGCAATGGAACTGCCGAAACGCACTCCCCGCCACGGCCACAACCTGAGATTCCAGGCTGAGCCATGAATCGAGGAGCACACCCAGACTCCATTCCTGCGAGACCATGGGAGGCCGAACCCCCGACACACACACGCAAGAGGAGATTCAACCACTCCCAGGCCCTCATTCACCAACATCACCTCCGTCTTGTCAGGATTCAGCTGCAGATGGCTCAACCTCATCCAAGCCCCCACAGCCAACAGGCACTGGGAAAATAAAGAGACTGCATGGCCTGGGTCGATGGAAAAAGAGAGGTAGAGCTAAGTGTCATCAGCATACTGATGACACTGCATGCCCTGAAACCCTCTCATGATCTCCCCTAACGACTGCATATAGTTGTTAAACAAGAGGGGGGACAGAATGGCACCCTGCAGGACTCCACACGTGAGGTTCCGGGGAGAAGACGTACACTCCCCCAAGATGACCCAATGAGTTCTCCCGGCCAGGAATGAACGGAACCAGTCCAAGACCTGTGGGACTCCACACATGAGGTCCTGGGGGGGAAGACGTACACTCCCCCAAGACCATCTGGTGAGTTCTCCCGGCCAGGAACAAACGAAACCAGTCCAAGACCATTCCGCGAGTCACCAACACCATGATTGACTGTGTCGAACGAAGCCAAAAGGTCTAGCAGGACCAGTAAGGTCTGACGACGCTGGTCCAATGCCAGACTGAGATCATCAAANCCCCAAGAAAACCGGGGGGCCACAATGGAGCGGGCATTCTCGGTGGTTGCACCACGGCTGTGGAACTCCCTCCCAGAGGAGGCTTACCTGGCCCCCAGCTTGTTGGCCTTCCTCCGGGCCTGTAAGGCCTGGATGTTCATCTAGGCCTTGGGGGGGGGGGCTAAAGGGATAGGGGGTGGGATTTTTAGCCAGTGGATCTTACCTCTTTTATTGTATTTAATGTTTTTGTAACCCCCACCCCCTTTATATATCTTTATATATTTTTATATATTTTTATTTGCTTTAACTTCTGTAAGCTCCCCCAGGCTTCTGTGAGACTGGTTGGGTTGGGGTATAAATCATTAAATAAATACATAAATAAATAAATATTTCCCCACCAATGTTATACACAGTTTACTCCCTGGCTTTGATCAATGTCCTGCAGCGTAGCATCCATTCCTGCCCTTATTTATCTGCTAATCAAGGGTTTACTCACAACCTCTCCCACACAACAGAGGTTCAGCTCTTTCAGCAGCTGTGGACATGTATCAAGATGTTATTCCAATGTGCAGAGCTGGTATACTTTTCCTCTGGTAAGATTCATGTTGTCAGCCTGCTGCTCTCTAGCGTAGTCCACAGAGAAATCCAATTCTTCCTTCAGCCTAGTCTCTCAGTAATCCATTTCCCCCCCTGTGGAGACGGTGAACAATATACTGCGGAATTCTAGGCCCTCCTGATCTTACAGAGAGTCCTTTTGGTCTTTTCTCCTGGCTGAAGAGAGGAAATTGTTTGCTGAGGATTTCGTAGGCCCTCTCTAGAGAGTCCCTTCACAGGGTCATCCTTATAGGTCCTCATCCTTATCCAGATCTCCTCAGACTCTCCTGGCAACACTTGTCCCTTCCCTCTATCTTGCCTCTTGCCCCCTCTTCTCTCACAGAGCAACCCTTCCTGAGGCAGTCTGATGAGATCCTTCTTTTAGTGAGAAGTATACAGAATAAAAGGCACAGATGGGGACCTTATGAGCAAAGTCCCACCATTTAACACTGGGGGATAGTTTTGTGTGTGTGTGTGTGTGTGTGTGTGTGTGTGTATGTATATATATATAATATTGGCGATAAGTACTTTCCTGATGGATAGAACACAGTTTTTAAATGTTGTAAACCTTTGGTTCCAAACATTTGGTTCAGCTCTCAATTATGCTGCTTCAACTCCACTGACATTAAATTTGACCATTTTGTTTTTAAATTAAAAAGCTTGAGTGACTTCTTTCTTCAGTAATTGTATTTTTATTATATTGCATCGTATTTTAATTATTTACATTTGAGTCGTGTACATTGAAAATGCAAATCCCAGAATATGTAACTTGTACCCATAACAACCCACAGGACTTAAATGAGTACTTGGAAGGACTATCAGAGAGGGACTGAGTCTATTCTGATGTCAGTCTCCTCTACTTTCTGATGGTACTGAGGGAGTATAGTAATCCTTCTGATGAGCTTTTACATACACCTACATTCCTTTCAAGTTGCGTGTGTCCTGAAGGGCCTGGGATACTTAAGTGTTAACAACTGCAATAGAGTCTGTCCAAGGAGCCACTCAAATAAACCAAAATCTTGGGTGAGGAATCCATCTGAGAAAATGTGCAAATGTATTGAGTGAGTATATTTGTAATCCCCATTTATTAGATGGAGACAAAGACTGTGACTACTTCTGTGCCTGAAGAAGGACCCTGTGTGGCCTGAAAACTTGCATACTCTCAACAACCGATAAAAGTTATCTTTTTATCTATATAAATCCAATACAATTTATCATTTAACTTATATATGTATTACATATATAAAATATATTTATATTATATAGTATATATTTGTTTTATATATTATATATATTTAACTTAATATATATTATATATAAGTACAATAAACGTTATCATTTGAACTGTGTCCAACTCTTACCTTTTGGACCAACACAGCAACTACACTCTCTTTCCCAAAGCATTTTTCGATCACCAGCTCTAATTTCTTCAACACTGGATCATTTGCTTAAGACAGGAGACACTGAAAAGAATCCGACTTCTCTGACTTCCCTGACTCACTTGTTTCCAAGGCAATCTTGTTGACAGATGCCTCAAGCTCTCTCTATTAAATAGAGAGAGATGGTACTGCTACCTCTCTAAATCAATATCATATAAATATTGTGTGGGAAACAGAAGCACACACAGGTGATGTGACTTGCCAGAGTTCACACAGTGGGGCAAAGGAGGAACTGGACTAAAATACACGCCTTCATCTTGTGATCTGTCCCTGCCTGCTGAACCACACTGCTGCTTTCAGCGTGCTGGCATATGATGCATCACTAGACTCTGGGAAATAGGCTGGATTTCTGGACCTCGGAGTGGAGTTGTCAGATTTATTTATTTATTTATTTGTATTTATTAGCCACCCCCCTCATGTCTACTGCATCTTGGGGCAGCTTACAAAAGGCCAAAAATACACCACAATAAAATTCAATAAAAAATACTAAAAACTACAACACCATCTTTTAAAAAATCTTTTAAACCCCCAAATTTACTCTCAACTACTCCACCCTCCCTCCGAAGACCTGGGCGAACAGCCAGGTCTTGCAGGCTCGACAAAATGCCAGCAGACCTGGGGCCAGGCGGGCTTCCTCCGGGAGGGAGTTCCAAAGTTGTGGCCCGGCCACTGAGAACACGCTCTTCATTGTGGCCCCCCGTTTTACACGGGGGACCTCCAAAAGGTGCCCCCGGTGGACTGAAGGGATCACTCTGAGGTGTGGAAGGCGAGGCGGTCCCTGAGGTATGAGGGCCCAGACCATGTAGGGCTTTATAAGCAACACCAACACCTTGAATCTGGCTCGGTACACTATAGGCAGCCAGTGCAGAGTATGGAGCACAGGCGTTA
>QEPC01003426.1:602246-612957 GCA_003113815.1 Sphenodon punctatus
AACAGGCTTGGGCAAGTTTCTGGAGGACAGATTCGTTAGCAGCTATTATCCAAGTAGGTTTGGGGAATGTAACCTCTTGCTGTTGGGAGCTGGAAGTGAAGAACAGGGAATAGATTGCCCCATTGTGACCTGTTGGGTACTTCTTCCAAGCAACCAAGATTGGCCACTGTTGGAGACAGATGCTGGACAAAATGGGCCATTGGTCTGACACTTCTTCTGTTCTTATGTTAAGTGATGGGAAATGCTGAACACGTTGACTGAAGGCAATTAGTGAATTTGGTTAAAGGAAGAGATGTTAACCAACATGGATCTTAAGATAAAATCATGAGTTGTCGACACTACACAACTTTGAATTGACATATTTAGAAAATATGATTTAGTGAGTTATGCATTGTGTCTAAAGATTCTGGCTGTATGTGTTTAACTTAGGCCACTTTCAGTCATGCCCCCCACCCCCTGGCGCATATTCTGGCTGCGGGGGGGAATGTGCAGTTAGGGTATGCACGAGGATCGGCTGGTCTGAACATCCCACCCCCTCGCGCGCGTGTGGCTTTGCCAGCAGAGACGCACAGGGATGTAGAGCTCGACAAATGAATTCACCATTTGTCCTCATTATTTTAAAGTATCTTTTGTGCCATACATTAGTTGGGGGTCATGTTTTTGCGAATGTCTATATGTGTCAGGCACCTACTTGAGATAATGCTGAGTAGGATCAGGTCCCAGCCAGAGTTCTGGGAGGATCAAACAGGAAACAAGTCCAAATCGGCAGTCCAGAAACATAACCAGAAACCAAGTCAAAGTCAAAACGGGCAGGGTAGGCAGGAGCAGGAACACCAAGGCAGTGCACAGGTGACAGGGATCAGGAGTGGAGAGCCAGAAGATTGGATACAAGGGTCCAAGAACAGATATCAGAAGGCAGAAAACCACATGCACCAGGGTCCCAGAGACACCGGTCCTTATAATGTGTGTGCATCTGTGTATCTTTATGAAGGACTGTAAATCATGCTTGTGGACAATTATACTATCTCCTTATTCACAGCAGGGCACCAGGATCCTGATTCCATGGACCTTATATAGGTGGTAAGAGGGATAAAAGTGGACTTACAACAGCATAAAACTTGAGTAATATAGTGAAATCAATACTACTACTATTATTTATTATTTACATAGCACAAGCAATGAACCTAGCACTGTGTAATCATTAATTAGAGACAGGGTCCCTGCCCCAGGGGACTTACAATCTAGGAAAGACAAGGGAGAGGAGAACAAAGGGAGTGACAGGGATATATTTGTGATGTTGAGAAGTTGCAGGTGTATGTGCTTAACTTAGGCCACTTTCAGTCATGCCCCCCGCCTCCTGGCTCATATTCTGGCTGCGGGGGGGGGGGATGTGCAGTTAGGGTATGCACGAAGATCAGCTGGTCTGAACACCTCACCCCCTCGCGCGCGTGTGGCTTTGCCAGCAGAGAGGCGCAGGGATGTAGAGCTCGATTTCCTGTTCTGCATTCCTGTGCGTCTCTGCTGGCAAAGCCGCACGGAGCTTTCAGACCAGCCAATCCCCATGCATATCCTGGCTGCGCATTCCCCCCGCAGCCTGAATATGCACGCGGGGGGGGGGCAATGTCTGAAAGTGACCTTAGTTTCAGGGGAGAGGAGAGCCCTGAGTGAAGGATGGAAGAGAAGACATCAGTGAGAAGTCTATGTGGATAAGGGGCTAGGAAAAGCCTGATCAGGTGGTGGGTTTTCAGGAGGGATTTAAAAGTTGGGAGGGAAGGAGCAGATTGAATGCATTAAAGGAGGAAATTCCAGGCATAAGGGGCAACAAGAAAGAAGGCGTGAATATGTTTTGAGGAGCAGAGAAGTCATAAGAAGGTAAGGAACAAAGGAGGAGCAAACTTCCAAGGTGGAATTTCGTTGAAGATAATAATGAGGAGCTTGTGCTGAAGGCATCTGGGTAGAGGGAGCCAGTGGAGGAAGGGTAGGAGGGTCTGGACATGGTTAAAGGAGATGGATGAGATGGACATCCTTAGCAGCAGAGTGTTGAACAGAAGTGACAGGGGCAAGGTCAAAGCTAACCCTATTTAAGGATGTGGCATAATCTCTGACAATAAAAATGCAGTGGGTCTGTATACTTGCTAGTCTTGACTAGACCTTGTTTTTATTTAATGATGAAATGATAAAGGTATGCACCAGGGTCCCATGTCATTTTCATTTTTGTTTTTCATTTTCATTATATAAATCTGTCGTTTTCGTTTTCATTAATATCAAATTGTCATTTTCATTTTTGCTTTCAGTTTTGTTTCCATTGGTTTCAATGGAAAACACATTTTTGTCTGTAATGTTTCTGTTTTTTATTATATTTGGATTAAGCTTGTAGTGAATATACCTCCATTAGAAGGCATTATGTGTACCAAATTCCAAAACGAATGGGTAAAGGAATCCAATTTTAGAAGCAGTTGAATTATTTTACTTTGCAAAAATCTTCATATACATTCCTAGGTGTAACTTCTTTGCCTCACATTTAATGTAGATTAAACTTGTCATGTTTTTATACCCCTTCCAATATTTACTATTTCTGTAAACTTTCAGATGGATTGTATAAAGGGTCCTGGTGGTATAAGCAATTAACACATACACGTATGTCTGACTGTAACATCTTTGTAGTCCAACCAGTGTACATGAAATTCAGCAGGGCTGTATGCAATACTTTCACAATAATCTCTGACACATATAAGAAAGATGTGATAAAGGGTCCCAATTTTATATGTCTGCACAGCATATGCAAAGAAGGAGCCTATGCCAGGTATTCTCTTATGTGTCACTGTGGTATAAGATTGGTTTGTGATGCCAATTGGCCACCAGAAATGTCAACCAAATATCTTCATTATGTTCTGTGACCATCCCAACATATCTCCCCCACTTCTTACTGGGAAGTCAGAAGCATCTGTTTAGGAAAGAGCCAATAGAGATTCTCTATGTCCTCTGTCACAGTGCTGCAGGATGTGATTGTGATTATAATTGGCTAGCCTGGATATGTAAACTATGTCTCCTAATTGCAGAGTTGCTATCCCCAAAGTTCCATTTTATATCCCTTCTCTGCCCGCCTGAGGACCGCCCTCTATGCCCGCCATAAAGCCACTACTAATTGGTCCTGTAAAGCTGGAAGCATGCAGTAATTGGTCAGTAAATGTGTCTGTCAGTCTTTTGGGTTGCTCCACATCCTCCCTCCTATAGTCTCTCTCCCCCTGCCATGCCAGGTGCCCGCCTCTGACTGGCACTGCATGTGCTGCTATTTATCTGAATAATGGTCTTCAAGGGGACAACACCAATTGCTTATAAAATTGAGTCCCTTTATAAAATTATCCTGTAGTGTGGCAGAGATGACAGGGAAGGTACGTGATACATTCCTGCCACATATCTTGTAAACAGGATGGAATATACAAATGTTACAGCTGGAAATGTATTTTCAAGTTAATGTCTTATACCATCAGGACCCTTTATCCACTCTTTCTGAAAATTGGCAGGTGTGTTAAGCTTGTGGAGGGACGTAACATTCACAGGTTTGATGCAAAGTGAATGGAAGATAAAGAAGTTGTAGCTGTGATTGTGTATGGAGCTTTTCTTAAAATCACAATGTTCAATAGCTTCTACAATCAGTTACCTTTATCTAAACGTTTCGAACATTTGTACACATAGTGGTCTCCATTAGGGATACAATCTCCCCAAGTTTCATCAGAATTGAATAAGAAACAAAAAAGTTATAGTCAGAAATACGTTTTTTAGTTTTTTCCCTTTATTTAAAAAACAAAATATCATTTTCATTTCTATTATTATTATTTGTCATTTTCGTGATTGCAATTTTTGTTATCATTATTGTAATAACAAAAACAACATGCACACCCCTAAGTCTCCTTGCTTTCTGAATTTGGAAGGTGGATATCTGAGAACTGAGCTATCAGCACAGACTGATTTAGAGTGCTGAGGAAGGGTTTGTATACATTCCTCAGTATTGGGATGCTACAGTGGATTAGCTTCTGCTTTTATTCAGATAATTAAATTTGTTTAATGCATTTGTCCTTGGTTTCAGGGGAAACCATACTTTCTGATTCAAAGTAGTAGTAGTAGTAGTGTTTATTGCATGGTCAGTGACCATTGCAAACAAATACAATACAATACAAGGCCCAAAACCGGGCAAACACACAATACAAATATGGGAATAATAATAATACAGAATAAAAAAAAGAATTGCTCATCCCACCAAGGGTTAAATAAAACCATAACAAAACAGAGATATAGAAAACACATGGATTACTATATCGTAGGACAATAACAAGGGCTGTAAACTGTCATTTCCTGGATATTTGGGCCGGTCACCAACTCCTCAACCCGAATTCTCACAAATTAGGGAAACGGGTACAGATTTAAGTTTGACAGGGCCTGAACTCCAAGAAATTCTTGCGACTGTGGAAAGCTTGGAGCAAAAAGGAAGCAATGTTTGAAATTACCTGCGGCTCCGAGCTGTCCAGAAGGAGACTTAGAAAAGCAGGCTCAGACCTACTAGGGAATTTCCCCACAGGGGTTTCAAAAACTTCTCTCTAGAGCAATCATACAGTTGGGAAAACAAAATATTATGACCTACTGATTCTGTAATAGAATAATCAAATGGCATACTCGCTCAGAGAAGGGGATACCCTGGAAGCGCCCCTCCAGAACCTGTGATGGGAGTGCATTAACACATGCTCGGAAAATAAGTTATTTAGCCCTCATTGAGATAGGGGCTGACAAGTACGTAGCCATCTGACTCATGTTAGGGACCCATGAGAGGTACATCGCTAAGTGGGGAGAGGCACCAATTTTACTTATTTCAGTTTGCTGATCTATATCAGATTCTGGTAAGAACCTCCTTAGCTATTGTATCCGGAAGCTTATGGGCCAGGTAAGCCTTAGACACCCCATTTTATTCAGAAAAGTATCCATGATCTTGGTCCAAGGGTTCACAAATGCATCCCCCTGCACCTCCTTCAGTAAAGGTGAGCACCGATTGAGGAGCAGTTTGCACCAGAACTTTGCAGTCAACTCCTTGGCCGATGCTTGTCAAGATTTTTGGCCCAGCTCAGTCCTGGCTACGACGTGTAGAACGCTTTTTGGATTTCCCAGCTGGCTCATTAAGAATTTTGATTGAACTGAGTTAAGTTAACCCTATGCACCAGGGAGGGAGCCCAAAGTTCCGCCTCATACAACAGTTGGGCTCTCACCTTGCTGTTAAATACCTGAGTTGCCAGTTCAATTGCTCTTTGACCCTGCCATTTAAACAGACTGTAGATAGCTTGGGAGGGACCTTTGGCTGCAATAATTGCTCTGGCAACGTGCTCACTCCAGATTTGTGGAAGAGAAGGCCAAGATAACAAAAGGATGGGACCTGTTCTACCGGATGACCCTCTATATACCATTGATGGATTTTACACCTGTTGGAAAAGACCATCACCTTGGATTTTCCATAGTTAATAGATAATTTGTTAATGGAGCAGAAAGTGGAAAAATAATTCAGTTGCTTGATGAACCCTAACCTAGTCTGTGATAACATCTGCATAGCCGAGACAGCCCACTGCCCTGGAGGTGAGCTTAGGTGGAAAAAAATTGGAATCAAGCCATTAGGGAGAACACATCATTAATATAGAAATTAAAGAGCAGGGGGGCAAGGACACAACCCTGCCTCACTCCCCTACCAACATTTACTGGGGAAGCAACATGACCAATTCCATTGACCCTAACCACTAGGGAGGAGTTAGCATACAGAGAGCAGATCAGGCTGGCAAGCCTTCTGTCTACAGAGGATTCCCGGAGCTTACTCCACAAGATCTTCCTGTCCACAGAATCAAATGCGGCCTTGAGATCTAAAAAGGCCACATAAAAGGAGCCGTTGAGAGTTCTGTATTTAGTCATTAGGTGGAATAAGATGTAACACTGCTGAATGGTAGAGTGGTCCTTCTGGAAGCCAGGCTGCTCCCAGGCTAATATATTAACCTCGCACATCCACTCCAGAAGCTTGCCCAGCAAAAATTTAGCATAAATTTTCCCCACCACACACAATAGGCTGATAGGCCTATAATTTGATGGGAGTGATCTAACACCCTTTTTAAACACAAGGATAACCACAGCGTGTGCCCAAACTGAGGGAATTCTACCAGAGTTATTTATAGCAGTAAACAGTGCTAATAGGAGGGGGATCCACCAATCTTTGCAGGACTTAATTAACTCTTTATGGATGGAGTCTGGGCCCGGGGCCTTGTGATTTTTAAAAGAATCCACCAGGGCTTCTACCTCGACCTCCAATACTGGGGGCCAAGAAGGTAGCTCATCCAAGTTAAGAAACAAATCATCCCGGGATTGGGTTCCATTACCTGCATCAATCAAATTACTAAAGTATTCCATCCATGTGTGTGGTGGAACTGGAAAGTTTGAAACTCTGTTCTCTACAAGTAGATCCATTAACCAGCTGCCAGAATTTCCTTACATCGTTTTGGTCTGCAGCCCGCAGTAATCCAATCCATCTAGCCTGTGAATATTCCTTCTTTTTTTCCTTGATCAAATTCTTGTACTCCAATCTCAGGGCCGAGTATTCAGGGGGCAATTTGCTCAAGGTTCCTTTCCTATAGGCTTGGTAGAGAGCATTCAGTCTAGCACGAGAAGACTGGCACTCCCTATCTAACCATATTTTCCCGTTATTGATGTTAGAAGTAGACTGGCCCCTAACCGACACCTGGATATGTCGGAAGAGTTCCATACCAAGCTGGCGAAATACACTCACCATAACCTCGCTCCCCTCAGAGAGCAGCAATTGGGCCCGTAGTTGGCAAATATCAGGCCGAGATATCAACACGGCTAAGGAATTGGCCAAGCCTTGGTTCCAAGGAGGGGACCTGCAAATTCTCAGATGTAATTCCTCAGTACCTGGGAAGATGTCATGCACTGGGTTTGAACAAGACATGTTCAGGTCAAGGGTTAAAGGGAGATGGTCCCCAACTAATGCTGTCCCTACTGCAAAATCAGAAACATGAGTAAGCAACGCTGGGGAAACCAAGATCTAGTCCACTACACTGGACCCTTGTGAACTCAGGTGTGTATATTCTCCACCTGGGTCACTAAATCTTAACCCATTAAGGATGCAGAGATTATAACTGACAGTCTTGGGAGTCTGTTAAAAAATACATCTATTTTATCACTTTAGCACCATCAAAATGAACACAAGATCTCCACATTTTTACCTGTTTTCATCAAATACTTTAACAACCCTCGTTTGCTTCTTCCATTATCTTATGTAGTAATATGTTTTTCATGAAAGAACAATGGGTACTTGCATGTCTAAGCTCAACCTACTTTCATGGAGACTTGTGTATTTAAGTCTTATTTTCAGACTTATTTTCAGGGACTATGCACTCAACCCCTTTAGTGAAATCGTGAATCACTGGGTTTTTTTAATTGATTTTTTTTTAAAGTGAAAATATCAGTTAACCATGTATTTTAGGTTTTTATTCCTTTTGTTCTTGTTCTTTTAAAACTTGATTCCCTTTGTGATAGTCAGGAAAAATATCTGATACTGGACTGGTTGGTTAATTACAAGCCCCCCCCCCCAAAAAAAAACCAAAACCTATTAGTGTGTCAGTGCTATAACAAGTCACTTGCAAGACAGAGAAAAAGTTGTTAACAGTAAACATAGAGAGACTATGATCCACAAACCACTTACTCCATTGTAGTAGTCATTTTATTTTAATATTCCTGCCAAATTGCAATCACAACATAAAAAGATGATAAAGCAATATAAAATCCAAGTCGTCCCAATGAAGCCCTATGGTGGGGTTTTTTGCACAGTAGAGGTAATGAAAGACTATTCCAGAGTAAGTGGGTTGGTGGATCATGGCCAATATGTATAAAGCAGCCAGTAGTACCTTCTTTCTTATTTAGTAAACAATATAAAGCTGATGATCTTCACTAAATTGTTTGTAATCTGTTATGAAGGATAAAATCCATAGGCAGTCAAACTGGAGATAAGTTACTTGAAATACGTTTTCAAAGTAGAATAATAATGGCTGCTGTTGGAAGGTTTGCTAACTTTGCTGTTACCATCTCTGCTACTTAAATCCTATAACATTCCAATCTTGTCAGTATGTTTAAATTTGTCATGTACTAGTAGACTCTCGTATAGTATAAGGGTATCTCCACCAAGCCTTGTTGGAGCCAGTAGGAAATGAATCTGTCTGCCCTAGATACTTATTTAGTCAAAATTGTTAATGTTTAGTGGCAGCAAAGTGGCTCCCTTTCTCCATGGATTTAGTGATGAGAGAAATTCTCTAATGATAAGGTTGTGGTCAGGCTGGCGTTTGGTTTAGAAGGTAGATAAAATGATTCTGCCTTCGGGGCTGCAAGGACGTCTGGCTTTTTTTCCCTGTATCTGTGCCAAAGTGTATCTCCCTTATTCATCTTGCAAACTGTCTTCAAACTTAATCATGGTGAACATTTTGTATATGTTTGCCTGACAATAAATAGAAGGGAGAGGGAGGTGAAAGTGCTGGAGAAAAGGGAAAAAAGAGGGGGAAAACAGTTTTATTATGATAGAAACAAGAAACTCTTCCTTTTGTTTAGATTAACCCTTAGCAAACTGTCTACATCTTCTTCATGGACAGGATTTGAGAATTTGTCTTCATATGATGCATGATATAACTAGCTATAAAAAAAAGCAAACCTGATTTTACCACACATTCCTGGATTTTGCATGGTTTTGTTCACATTTCTTTTGTACAGAAGGTGGTTTGTTTTTTTTATAGTGCATGTTACTTTTCACTTAGATTACTATATTAATACTGTTTCTTTCTATTGATGGGATGGTTTCAAATTATGAAAATTATTTAATACTGAAACATTGTCTGCTCTGTAATTTATTTTATTTAATTCATTTATTTATTTTATAGTTTTCTACCCCACCCCTCCTACCTCAGGCAGCTTGGGGTAGCTTACAATGTAAAAAACAATGAATACAATATCAAATACAATTAATAAAATCCAATATAATCAATAAACCAGGTAAATAAAAATGATAAAATAAAAAGCAGTGTACAAAGAAAAAGCACAGAACCCACGCACCTCCCAAAACCACCCCTCAACCCTCCCCCACAAATGTCTGGTGGAAGAACCATGTCTTACATTGGTGGCGGAATGCAAGAGGATTTGAGCTGAGGTGGATCCCCACCAGGAGAGAGTTCCACAGCATCAGGGCGGCCAAGAATGCTTGCATATTGATCCCCACCCGCTCCTGCGGTCTGCCGGGGGTGCCTTCCTGGAGGTCCCCCGTGTTAAGCGGGGGGCCACGATGGAGAGGGCATTCTCGGTATTGGGACCGCAGCTGTGGAACTCCCTTCCGGAGGAAGCTCGCCTGGCCCCTAGCCTGCTAACATTCCGGTGAAACTGTAAGACCTGGCTGTTCGCCCAGGCCTTTGGGAGGTAGGGTGAGTAGGGTGGGGTTTTTTAACTCCCCCACCTATTTTTGGTTTTTAGAGTGTTTGTCTAGCCCTGTTAATTAATGATTTTTATAATATTTATGGTTTATTTTAAATTGTTATTATTGTATTTTAAAAATTGTTGGAAGCCGCCCCGAGCTGCATGGCAGGAGGGGTGGGGTAAAAGTTTATAAAATAAATAAATAAATAAATAAATAAATAATGAGGGACTTCCAGGAGGGTGCTACCTGACGACCGTAGGAGCTGCCCAGGGGCCTGGGAAGTGAGGCGGTCCCTCAGATAGCTAGGGCCCAGGCGATGAAGAACTTTATAGGTCAAAACCAGCACTTTGAATTGGGCCCAGAAAACTATAGGCAGCCAGCACAGAGCCCAGAGCACCGGTGTAATGTGCTCCTGGCAACTCGTCCCAGTAAGCAGACGGGCTGCCACATTCTGCACTCTGTACCCATTCTGTAAGTACTAAAACATTTTTAGAAGTGCCTACTTAAGAATTAGAGAGCCTAAAACTCCTGACTGACTCCTAATCGCCTAAATTGCATTTGAAAACCACATTTATTTATTTATTTATTTATTTAATTTCATGTCATTTTTATGCTGCCCCCCTCATGCCCACAGCATCTCGGGGTGGCTAGCAATACGATAAAACAATAGAATACACTAAAACCAACATCACTTTTAAAATAATTTTAAAACCCCCAACCCTCCCCTCTAATTCCCCAAATTCCCCACCCCACCAATCTCCCCTAATTTACCCTCCTCCCCTCCCCTCCAAAGGCCTGGGAGAACTGTCAAGTCTTGCATGCCCACCAAAAGGCGAGCAGACCCGGGGCCAGGCGGGCTTCCTTAGGAAGGGAGTTCCACAACCGTGGCCTGACCACTGAGAACGCCCTCTCCATGGTGGGCCCCCGCCTTACACGGAGGACCTCCAGATAGGCGCCCCCAGTGGATCAGAGGGTCCGTCCTGAGCCACGGAAGGTGAGGCGGTCCCCAAGATAAGAGGGGCCGAGACCATATAGGGCTTTGTATACCAATACTAGCACCTTGAACTTGGCTCGGTACGCTATAGGCAGTCAGTGAAGAGAACGGAGCACTGGTGTAATGTGCTCATGGCAACCCATCCCCGTAAGGAGACGGGCCGCCGCATTCTGCACCAGCTGCAGCCTCCGAACCAATACCAAGGGAAGCCCCACGTAGAGCGC
>QEPC01003426.1:654825-665596 GCA_003113815.1 Sphenodon punctatus
GTGCCTGGGCCTAGATTCCTCCCTCTTTGTTTCCCTCTCCCCAAGTCCGTCCCCTGGAACCTGATAAGCCTGGCCTTCCTTCTCCCTCCTTGAATTCCCCCACGGCTCCGTACCCCGGAGCCTGACAGTTACTTTGCCTTAGTTTTGTTTAAGTATTAAGTACATGTGTGGAAAACCAAGTAAATGAATAAACTTAACATCCAAACCTGAAATACCACATGAGGATATCCAAATAAAATGGTAAAAATATCTCCATATGACTTCAAATGTCCAAATTTATTGAAAGATGTGACCTTAGGCCATTGTCAACATATACAACAGTTATAAAGACAAGACAACAATACAACTAGACATGCTTATAAATAATATGCTATCTATTTCACTCCCAACGTAGGAGTTTACACCCACGGACACCAATAGTCCACGACAGAATTCCTAACTTCTAAAATGAAGATGGTAGAGTTTGACAAAAATAAAATATAAAGAAAATACTAGTGAATATACTATATCAATAAATGCTTTTTATGACTTACTCACTAAATGACGACCAGAGTGAGATTCCCAAACTCCAAAAAGAACTATTGAGTTCGACTAGGGAGCGGAAAGAAATAGTAATAAAAGATTGTTGGTTGTTTAGCAGTAGGCTATAACATTAAATTACAATGGTCAACAAATATGAGCCAGGTGGAATAGCTCTGGGGTAGCTAACCCCAATAATATCACGACATATGCAGGAAAAATTGCCTTGGCCTTCTAAGGGCAACACTTGACCCCTGCTAGTATAGATTATGCGAGAGGATAGAACATACACTACCCTGGTACATCGGCTGTGCCCGTGTTATAGCCTTGGTCATCAAGGACACGCTTATAGTGTGCCTTGCCCTTTAAAAATATCTCTGATCCATTAGATTTGGTTCAAAATGAATTTTAAAATTTTATCATCCTTTATCATCCCATTATTTGGGGAATTTCCACTAGCTCAGAGTGGAGATAGGTGTTAACCAGCAGTGTTCCTTCTTGCACTCTTCAGTTTGAGAAGCAAGGATGTGAGAGGAAATTATTAATCGTAACAAATGGGTACCAGGGGAGAGTCATTCAAAAAATGTGCTTTTAATGACTTTTGATTGCTGTTTTTATTATTGTAAGCTGCCCTGAGCTTCTGCAGCTGTTTAGCCTATTTATCTGACTAAATAAAATCAAATTTAAAAATGGCCAAACATAATAAATTTGCACCAAATATTCATTTCAACTCTAGCATGAGCACAAATGATTACAGCTCCCATGTAAAGTCCCTTTCTACCTTCAAATCCCACCTAAAAACTAGGCTGAATGAGCAGCCATTTATTGTTTTTCGTGAGAATTCTCACAAGTTTGGGCACCAGGATCGATTGCCCAGTAATTGCTGAAGCCTGATACAAATTCTCAGTGAGAAACTTTTATTTATTTATATATATTTATATAATATATATAGTCACCATTTTGGTTAAGGGCAGAGGCCATTTTGTGCATGCGCAGTGATTTTTTTTTATTTTATTTTTTAATTCTTGCCAAACATTCAACAAGAAATTGTGGGCAGCCTGAAGTTAAATCTCAAGTTAAACCACGACCTGAAATTCCATCAAGTTTACTTGACTGGGTGAAATCTCGTCTCATCCGTACTAAAAACCTCCTTGCCCCCAAAGCTTTCAAATTTATGCTTTTCCTTTTATCACATGCTCCAAGATACCCCTCCTAAGCAAAGTAGACGCACCTGCAACTTCTCAATTTTGTGATTGTATCCCCCCTCTCTCCCTTTGTCTCGCTCCCACTTTTCACCCTTTTCTTGCCCATCCTAGATTGTAAGTAGGGATGTGCAAACACGATTCAGACATTCGGGGATCGGCCAGTTCGGATGGCCGAACAGAACTCCAAAACCCCCGAACAGTTTGGCTGCGTTTGGGCGCGAAAAACCTGGCAGGCATACCAGGGGAAGGGGGGGGGAGAAGCTGAGGAGCAGATTTGAGAGGCTTGGACTAGCAGCCAGCCTGTCCAATCACCATCCCTCTTTTCCTCAGATTACTGGCTTCACAGTCTGCGATTGGCATGGGGCTAGGCTGCACAGAGCCAATGGGGCTTGTGGGAAGGCGGGCGCAGTAAGTAACAAAAGTCATTGCCTTCCTCCCTTCCAATTCCTTCTGAGCTAGCCACTAATCCTGTCAGCAGGCATTTTCAGAAGTCTCCCTCTCCCAGCAGTTTGTGTTTCGAATCCATTGCCATCCTCCTCCTATTTCACCCATGTCCACACATTTACCTCCATAGTTTCATTTCTTAGATTAGATTAGATTAGATAGATTTAGGTGTTATTTTTATTTTTTACCCCTCTGTGTGTTCTTTCTCCCTACCCTCCATTGAATCCTTCCCTCTTCCCTGTATATATTCCATCCCTGATTCCCTTCCCCAGTTTGGGGATTTATTTAGAGTAGGATTCAATGGATTTAGGTTTCATTTCAGTTTTGTACCCCTCCCTGTGGTGTTTGTTGTGAGCTGTCTGTGTTCCCCCCGCCCCCCTCCCCCATCCCTGTGTGTGTGTGTAGATGTAGATAGATAGTTGTAGGAGTTAGCTTAGTTATAGAGATAGTGTGCAGTGATTCAGTTTTAATATTTTATAGTGTGTTTGTAAGACTAGGCCTTTGTAAATATAATATTCCATTTAGTTCCATAAGTTTTAGAATAGTTAATAGCAGAGTTAGTGTAGATAGATATACTATAATCCAATTTTGAATAAATAAATTTAAAAAAATTAAAATCTTCATGTGCATTATTTGTGTTTTAGAAATGGAGAAGGGAAGCAGGAGAGGCCAGTCTGCTGCCCGTAAGGCAGGCAAAGGGGCATGTGGCAGAGGTGGAAGGGGCCGTGCCAGCGGAGTGGAAGCAGGCAGCAGCAGCAGCCCGAGCCCATCACAGTCTGATGCAAGGTTCTGTGCCCGGGCAATCCAGTGTCCACTGCTGCAGCCAATGCTGCCTCTGCTGTGCCACTGCATCAAGAAACAGCCACTCCAGCCCCAGGACCCACCATTAGAGTTCTGAGGCCTACGTTCCAGGCAGGGAGAGCTGTTGTTCCACTTCACTGTTTGCAAATGCCCCACTGACGCCAGTCAGCCTGCAACCCCAGGCCAAGCAGAGGTGTGAGCCACCAAGCCCTGGTCAGGCCTCTGCCACTGCTCCACCAATACCTGGCAGCCTGCAATGCCTGGCCAAGTAGGGGTGCCAGCCACTCCAGCCCCAGGACCCACCATCAGGGTTCTGGGGCCTACATTCCAGGCAGGAAGAGCTATCCATCCACGTCATCCAGAAGTTGCCACTCTAGTCCCAGGACCCACTGTCAGGGTTCTGGGGCTGTCATTCCACTCACGGGGAGCCGTCATTCCACCGCATCAAGAAACAGCCAGCCACTCCAGCCCCAGGACCCACCATCAGGATTCTGGGGCCATCATTCCACTTACAGGGAGCTGTCAGTTCACCGCATCAAGAGTCAGTCACTCCAACCCCAGGACCCACCATCAGGGTTCTGGGTCCTACATTACAGGCATGGAGGGCTGTCATTCCACGTCATCCAGAAGCAGCCACTCTAGTCCCAGAACCCACCATCAGGATTCTGGGGCCATCATTCTGCTCACAGAGCACTGTCATTCCACTGCATCAAGTAAGAGCCACTCCAGCCCCAGGACCCACCATCAGGGTTCTGGGGCCTACATTAAAGGTAGGGGGGGCTGTCCATCCACGTCATCGAGAGCTGTGGTGGGGGCATCTGCCAAGTTCATCAGCAGCTGCAGGATGTGGAGGGTGGCATGGCTTTCAACTGAAAGTCAGGCGCATGTTGGGGGAAATGATTGTGCTCGATGGTCAGCCCTTCTCGGTGGTCGGGGACATGGGGTTTAGGCACCTGATTGGGTTCTGGGCCCCCCAGTTTAATCTGCCCTCGCACACTACCCTGAGTCAGGCTGCCAGTGATGCCTGGCAACCTGCAACACCCAGCCAAGTAGGGGTGCCAGCCATAAACCCCTGGCTGGGCCTCTGCCACTGCTCCACCAATGCCAGCCTGTAATGCCTCACCCCCTATGGGTGCCAGTCACCAAGCCCCAAGCCTTCCCGGCCTCTGCTGCTGCTGGGTCTCTGCCTGAAGACCATGTCAACATGTGCAACACCACTTGGGGTGCCGGCAGGCACTACTTGGCTGGGCATTGCAGGCTGGCAGGTGGAGCAGCAACAGAGGCCCAGCCAGGGTTTGGTGGCTGGCACCCCTACTTGGCTGGGCATTGCCGGCTGGCAGGCCTCCAGTTCTGCGCACTCTATGATGGGTTCTCCAGTTCTATTCACCATCACAGGAGGAGTGACAGGGCTACAGTAGTGCCTGCTGGTGCCCAAAACAGGTTTGCACGTGTTGTCATGGCCTGCAGGCAGAGACGGGCAGCCCAGCAGAACATCTTCTTTCAGCAGCCTTTGCGTGGGTAGCAGCATTTCTCATTTGTAGGACATGACAGGACAGAAGTCAAGAGACCCAGTTCTAATTCCTGGTTGGGAAGTCCTTTGACCTCTCTGCATTTCAGCTTTCTCAGTTCTAAACCAGAGGGCTACCGTTCTGGGAGCTCACAGGAGAAAGAACCTGTATGGGAACTAGGCTTGGGGTACGCAGTTCCAATTGCTGTTACGTATCCAGCCTCTTTTCAGGGTAAAGAAGAGGACTCTTAAATGCTTCCCCTTCTTCAGAAGAGCTTAGACTCGGTGCTCGGTCCCCGGGGGTGCCCGCCCGATTCCCATTGGGGCATGGCTGACCATCTGAGACCCACCAATGCCTGCCAACCTGCAATGCCTGGCCAGCTATGGGTGCCAGCCACCAAACCCCAAGCCTCCCCGGCCTCTGCTGCTACTGCTGGGTCTCAGACAGCCAGCTCTGGCATCACAGGCACCCCCATGGGCCAAGCGTTGAGCCTGCCTGCCCAGGCAACTTGGGGTGCCAAGCACCAAACCTTCCTGGTCACTGCTGCTGCTGCTGTTGTTTCTCAGACAGCCTGCCATGCCACCATGGGCACCCCTGGGGGTCCCTGGAGTGCCCCAAGCCTCCAGGCAGGACCAAACTTTCCAAACATTTGGGGGGGGGGGTCCGAACTCCGACGGACCAAACTCTCAAGCCCGAACTAAATTTTTAGTCCAAACGGCCGAACATCTGAACTCCGTCCTCTTCTCACATTCCTAATTGTAAGCCCCTCAGAGCAGAGACCTGTCTCTAATCATGATTGTTCAGATTGTTCCATTTCATTGCTAGTGCTATATAAATAAATTAATCATTAAATAAATGTAGCTAGCCCCCAAATAGCTGTGGGTGTCTTTGCACACACAGCTGCCCTGCCTCACCACTGGGTGGGCTGTGCATTTCCATGTGATGTGGAGGTGGATTAGAGGTGGGGCAGCCTGTTCCTGCACTGGGGCTGGCCTGTTGGTGGTGCTCCAGCTGGAGTTGCTACCTGTGGTGATTTTTTACCTGATACTCCCATGAAGGGAGTATCAGGTAAAAATGAAAGTCTCAGGTAACAAATGCCTGAAGGTGGCAACCCTACTGTCAGCAGAGCAGAGAGCTGAGACCAACCTTGGGGCACCGCCCAGAAGTAAGACTGCTGCCCATCTGTTCATCCACTGCAGCCCTCCTCTCAGTCAGAAGTTGCTGCAGCAACATCAGAGTTGTGGGCAATCCACCTGCAACTCTATGGTATCGGGAGGGGTGCCGCCCAGGCAGATTGTGGGCCGTAACAGCCACTGGATCCATTTAAAAAAGACCCAGGCATGGCTTCAAACAGGCAGATGTGGGGGTGCACCCCTGGATCTGCTACTGGGTTGAGCACCCCTGCGGCTGTGTAAAGATGCCCTGCGTTTTCAAGGCTTTAATTAAAACTGCAATACAGCTTTCCTTATGCGTTCTGAATTCTCTTAAAACAGAGTAGCCCAGAATTGAAGGACCAGTAAAAATAAGTCCTTAATTTGGAAGAGTGAGGAGTCCCATTTTTTGCATGGTTTACAGCTGGACCACTACAAGGGTGGTGGTGCTGTTTTGATAATTCAGATCCTTCCCACCACAAGCTGTTTAGTGTACAAAAAATACAGCAGGAGGGGGATTTTTTTTTGAGGCCCTTGCACACAGTTCTGAATCTTTGCCACAGATGAATTGGCCTCTTACAGGCTTAATTGCAGATCATTTGCTGGTGCCAAAAAGGATATTCAAAACTATTTGAACGTCTGTCACGTTAGTCAGCTTTGTGACTCTTCATTCAAATTCCTGTCCCATTTGTGAAGCTTGCAAAATAGTAGCCCTTTTTGTTCGTGCATTTATTTGATAGTATTTTTAATTTGACAATTCTGTAAATTTGAGAGTGGTTGTTACATGGTGCAGACTATGTAGTTTGATTGAAAGTTTGATTTTTGTATTCATCCTACTTGAATGAATCAATATCAAATATTGAACGAATTGAACACATTCATGTGTGTAGCCAAATTGGATTAAAATGAGTTTTGTTCACAAATCAGAAAAGTTCAATTGATTTCAGCCATGCTACTTAAAAAGTATAGCCTGTTTCTCCTCCTGATAGACTGTTAGGCTGCTTTCAAACTAGGCGCTTAGAAGCGCCTCCTGAACCCCGCGTTCAGATAAAAGCTACGCGAGGAGTGTTTACACACTCCCTGCGCTGCTAGAAGGGCGGCGGCGGCTGGAAATGCAAAGCTTTGAAGAGGTGAGTTTTGAAAGCCTCACTTTTCAGAGCATATATACGTCTATGTTTCTTTTTTCAGGCCACAAATGTTAATGCATTTATGCAGCACATGCACGTTTAACTCTCCTTTTCAGATTCTAATTTGTGTTTCTCCCCTTGTTTACTTTATGTCACAAAGGGCAGCCATTCCCTGCTTTTTAGTGCCTGAAGAATGAATGGGAGGCCTTTTACTACAAATTTGCTATTTGAATTAAAATATGCAAATTTTAATTCAAACTTGGTGCCAGAAACCTCCAGAAGCAAGGTGGCCCAGTCAATGAATTGAAATGGTAAATGTTAACATGCCAAATGATTCAGAGTTTACAAATTACTCACTGGACTTATAGAGACTGCAAAGCATGAGCGTTCAAAAGAAAGTTAGAGTTAGGAGATAGAAATACTGGGGGGGGGGGAAGCAAATATTCCACCTTATCCTTTTATAAAAGCTATAATCCTGCATTTAATAAAAACCACCTGCTCCAACCCCCACCCACCAACAACTATAACCTAATCCCTACCTCTGCCACCAAATGCTTTACTAAAAAGAAAAGTTTAGCACCACCTCTAAAAAATGCCCAGGCTCGGATTCAAATGGACCTCCTTGGGGAGGAAGTTTCAGAATACTGGGGTAGTCACCAGAACACCCTCCTGCAGGCTTCCATCATACAGACAAGAGTCACAGGTGAAACACACAGGAGCGTGCCCCCAGCCAACCATAGGGGCTGCCCACGATGGAGCAAGCAGTCTTTCAGATCTATGGGACCCAGTCTATTTAGGGCTTTAAAGGTCAAAACCAGCACCTTGAATTGTGTGTGGAAAGCTAGCAGTAGCCAGTGCAGACTCCAGAGCACCAGTGTAATGTGCTTATGCTGTCCCATTCCTAAAAGGAGCTGGAGGATTCTGCAGCTTCTGAACAGTCCTCAAAGGCAGGCCCACATAGAGAGCATTGCAATAATCTAGCCTTGAGATGCTGAAAGCATGGATGACAGCAGCCAAGTCCGAATCTGGAAGAAAAGGCTGCAGCCTCCTCTCTATATGGAGTTGGTGAAAAGCGCTACCGGCCACTGATGCAATCAGAAGATCCAGGCCCAGCAATGGGTCCAGAAGCATGCCAAGGCTGCAGACTTGAGTGACTAAAGGGGGCCAGACCCCATCAATAACAGGAGTCCTAATTCCCTGTCGTAGGGCGAGCCAACCATCATCACTCAGTCTTATTAAGATTCAGCTTTAATTTGACTACTCCTCATCCAGTCCCCAACAGGCACCAGGCATCAGGTAAGCAGTGAGACTGCAGCAGCTGGGTCAGCTGAAAGAGGT
Organism: Sphenodon punctatus; assembly: GCA_003113815.1. Lineage (NCBI taxonomy): Eukaryota > Metazoa > Chordata > Lepidosauria > Sphenodontia > Sphenodontidae > Sphenodon > Sphenodon punctatus. The sequence continues at coordinate 662,919 of QEPC01003426.1, forward strand.
AGAGCTGGGTATCATCAGCATATTGGTGACACTTCACTCTGAATGACCTCACCCAGTGACCAAGGTCACAAGCACAGTATCCCTGCCATACCCAGGATGAAAGCCTGACTGAAATGGGTCCAGGACCCAGATACCGTCAAGATGAGCATGGCACTAACAGACAACAACTTGTTCAATAACCTTCTGTGAAAAGGGAAGGTTTAGAAACAGGGTGATAGCTGGCTGGGGAGTCTGGATCCAGAGGTGGCATCTTAAGCAAAGGGTGGACAACTGCATTTTAAAGAATGTCTACCTGAAGCAAAGGCAGAATTTATCCACAGAGCAGAGAGATTATCACCTAAGGGGATGGAACTTGGCCCTCTGGTTGCTGGAAATATTGGAAGGTGTCTGGTTGTCAACTATACTTTATTGAATGGGCTACTGCTCAGCAGCTGCAGGAGCATCTGGACCGTATCAGTTTTCTAGATTCCTCACAGTTCGGCTTTTGTCTGGGTTACAGAACCAACACTGTACTTGTGGCTTTAGAAGACGACCTTAGCCATGAATTTTTGTTACATTTTTTTACTACTCCCTCTTGCCTAATGGCAGCTTAGGGCTATGTACAACATTTAAAAAAAATATTATACAAAACATATAAATATACAAAATAAATATGTCATAACATTAAATCCCAACCCTCCAAGGCCCAGAAAATAAACCCCAATACCTTAAAAGAAAACAACACCTCCTCCACACCCTCACCCATCCCCCTCACTAAATGCCTGGAAAAACAGTGAGGTCTTGCACTGTTTACAAAAAGAGGGGAGGTCCGGACAGAGGCGAGCATCTCTCAGGAGGGAATTCCATAGTCATGGCACAGCCACTGAGAATGCCTGCTCAAACCTGGTCACCCCAGAAACCTCCAAGTTGGCATCCCCAGCCAACCACAGAGGTCGATCCAGGACATGAGGAGTGAGGCGGTCATGCAGGTAAGTGGGGCCCAGCCCATATAGGGCTTTAAAGGTAATAAGCAACACCTTGAATCTGACCCAGAAGACAATAAGAAGCCAGGGCAGAGAATGGAGCACCAGTGTTATGTGCTCCTGGTGGTCCGTCCCCACAAGGAGGCAGACCGCAGCATTGTGCAACAGCTGCAGCCTCCAGGTTGTCACCAGGGGTAACCCCATGTAGAGCGTGTTGCAGCAGTCCAATCTTGAGGTGATGAATGCATGGATGACTGTGCCGAGATCTGAGCCCGAGATGTAAGGTTGAAGATGCCAGACCAGATGTAATTTACTAAATGAGCTTCTCCCCACAGCCACCACCTGCTCATCCAGGCAAAGCTGGGAATTGAGAACTCAGGGGCTCTGAACCTGCAGGGTTAAAGAGGGATACACCCCATCAACGATTGGGGCCCCCACTCCCTTACCCACCAACATCATCACCTCCGTCTTGTCAGTATTCAGTTTCAGGCAGCTCCTCCTCATCCAATCCCCCACCACAGCCAAGCACTGGGTAAACACAGAGACAGCCAGTCCTGGGTCAGATGAAAACAAGAGGTACAATTGGGTGTCTTCAGCTTATTGATCACACAGAACCTCAAACCCTCTCATGATCTCACACAAAGGCTGATTGTACAAGTTGAACAGGATAGGGAACAAAATGGATCCCTGAGGAACTCCACACATGAGGGCCTGAGGGAAAGATGTACAATCCCCCAATACCACATGCTGAGATCTCTCAGCCAGGAATGAGCAGAACCATTCTAGAACAGTCCCGCCCACCCACCACCACCACCACCACCACCTACAGTCAAGTCACCAGCATCTCATGGTCAACTGTGGCAAAAACTGCTGAAGGATCTAACAAAAACCAGAAGCGTGAACTGACCTTGGTCCAACTCTCAGCACAGATTGTCAACCAAGGCCACAAGTGCAGGCTCAGGACTAGCCCAAGGCATGTACCACATGTGCAGTTGCACATAGCCCCGCCACAGGCTGAGGCCCTGCACTTGCCTGGCTGGGCGGCAGGCTGCATCCAATTTCTCCCCTCAAAAGTTCTTCTGTCTCCCCTCCCTAGCTCTGGTCCCCATCCCTCAGCTGTCTCTGCCTGCTAGTAGTGCTGCTGCAGCAGCTGGACATGAGACTGGGAGATAAAGCTGTTTGTTTACTAACAACTCCTAAGTGATCAGAAAGTTGTTGCCTTGTAAAGAAGGTTCTTCGAGATGGCTCCCAACATTCTCAGAACTGTGTTGTACATGGCATGCTCACACTATTCAAATAATAAACCATGTGATGGTCTCAAGCTTCTCTAGTATAAAAAGCACTCTCCCCCTCAGAATGACAGTTCCTTCTAACCCTTTCTAGGAATAGAAGAAAAGCCATGCAGGGCCGGAAGGGTGGGTGTTGTGAGAATGTTTGGAGCCATCTCAAAGAACCTTGTTTACAAGGCAGCAACCTTCTGTTCTCCAAGTGGCTCCTCCCAGTCCATTTTTACATGGCTCTGCCAGGTGGGGGACCATGGGCAAGCTGGTGCGTGGGTGGAGTGTGCACATGGCTGCACACGCATCCCCACTCACCCCCCCCCACACACACACTCATCCACTCCGACGGAGTAACCACTAGGGGCGGGAAAACCGGTAAATCCGGAATCCAGTAATCCACACCAAATCCCCACCAAAAAGTCAAAAAAAAAAAAAA
>QEPC01003426.1:665696-683438 GCA_003113815.1 Sphenodon punctatus
AGAACCAGCCAGCACCTGGCACTGAACTATCATTAAATCGGAGACAGGTCCCCGCCCAAGCCGCTTACAACCTAGGACTGACACAGGAGAGGTGAACATAGGGAGAGACAGGGGATGCATTTATGAAGCTTAGAAGTGGCCAGTGAGTATGTTTGGTTTAGTTACTGTCAGGGCTGGGTGCCGTGACAGTTACAGTGGAGAAGAAAATTATATAACACACAAAAAGGTGGGGAAAGGTATAAAAGTGTAAGGCACTAGATTTCACAATGGGCATTTTTAAACACACCTTAAAGTTCTGTATTTTTCAATCTTCTGGGTTTACAAGCCCACAAGCAAATTCCGGATGCATTCTTCACACACACTGCCCTGAGGCAGTTCCTGGATGCATTCTTCACACAAACACTGCCCTGAGGCATCCTAAAGTAGTCGCAGCTGTAGACGTGACAGGCTACCATGGAAACCAAGTGATCACAGCTGCCTGGAGCAAAGCAGTTTACCAGGAGAACTTTTTACACACAAAAGTTCTGGGAGAAGTTCTATGTAGAAATTCAAAGAGCCAGATGTGTAAGATCTGGGTGAGTCGTTTAGACACACAAAGTTCAGGATTTAGCAAACAATGTATGTGTGAAATCACCCAATGTCAAATCTGAAGAAAAAACCCACAAAAATTAATTCACAATGGACGTTTTCACACAAGACACTCTCCACCCACTATATGTGTTACAGGGCGCCCATAGGGCAACCCTGCAACCTGTAAAGTAGGTGAGTGGAGAGAATCTTGTGTGCAAACAGCCTATATCTGGGATTTTCTTTGAGATATTTTACATCATTTCTATCTACTTTGGTATATTTGCTTTTCAGAGAGCTGATGTCTTTAGATGAGTCAACAATTTCTCCAACAATTTATCCCCCCCCCCCTTAAGGTATTTACGAGTGTATTGCTGGGCGGGGGGTTGGAATAGGACATGGGGAGATAGTCTCCCACAAAACAACCCAATGCCATAGGTTGGCTCAGGATTTGTTTTTGTATTTTCATATGTGATGTTAGCCTCCCTGAACCTTAGGGAAGGGTGGGATAAAAGTGTTTTGTTTTGTTTGTTTTTGGTGGAGAAAACAAAAGTCTCATTCTGCTCTTGATTCTGGTAGAGTAAGGTCTCTGGTTAGTATGCTCTAATGTGGACTACCTAGGTTGCTGGATTCGCTCTAAATGAATATAGATATACCAACATTTAAGGCTGTTTTAGATGGCCGGGGGGGGTGGGGATTATGGTTTGCTTTAAGATTTCTCCATTTTAGTTGCTGTTTTATTACTGAAGCTACATCCCAAGTTTCCAATTTTGGTAGCTTAGAGTAACTGTATAAATATACGTTGCATGATTCTAGTTCATTACTTCTGTGCCCAATAAACAGGTTTGGTTTGCTCTGGGACAATTCTAGTGCTGCTTTTTAAAAAAAATTATTTTATTAAAGAGGCTATAGAAGGTTTGTTTGTCACTGTTTTACAAACTGCACTGTGCAGGTAACATGATACTTTGACACCTGTGCACAGTATAACAGCAAGTCTCTCCTACATGGCACTTTCCATCCATAGATTTCAAAGCGCTTCTAAGTTAATCAACATGAATTATTTCTAGCTACCCCAAGGGAAGGTTAGTTGAAAATTTATACCCATGTTGCAGATTTGGTTTTAAAAGAACTTGTGTTACATTTCTTGAGAACCCAAGAATAGGTATTTCATAAGTATACATTTATAAATGTAAATGTATAGGTTATAAGTAGGTTTGCCATATTAAGAATGCGTAACAGAAAAATAGCCATCAATTATGAAAATGTCTATTTTGTTTACTTCCCTAAAGACAAAAAAGGGTTATCCATGATTCTCAAGCAGTGGAAGAAGCAGATTCTCTCTCCCCATCTCATGCAAACTGGATGAAAAATGAAGATACAGACATTGAATGCATTTCCCATTGGAAGCAATGCAAAACAAAAAAGAGGTGCAAATATAGAAACAAAAAAGTCATTTTAATGAAAATAAAAGGAATAATGAAAACAAAAACAAAAAATCTGATCACACCACTAGCCCTCAGGGAGTGGGACACTGGGGCTATTATAATCCCAAAATTCAATTGTATTTACCCCTCGAGGATGAAGCAAAGTCGACAGACACAGATTCCATATAATCCTAGAGTATCTTTATTTGTTCTATAATTTAAGAATAGTACACCTATACTTACATTATATTTTAGAACATTTCCTCATTTATAAAACAATTAAATACAGTTTGAACCATTACAAGGTCAGCTCACTTAACACCCCCCCCCCTCTCTCTCTCACACACACACACACACACACACACACACACACACACACGCCACCCCAAGAACGTGCCTCATGCTGCAGCATATCCATATTGCAAAGAGATGCAAAGCTGAAGGTGTGCGTCTATGTGCATATAGCTTAAAGAGCAACGTTTTGCACATTTTTCCTTACGCAATTGCGAAGTTACTATACACAAGGGCCTGGGGACTTTTCTAGTGAATCTTAAATGCAGAAGCCTGGCTACAGTTCTCTTTTGCCCAAGGTAGACGTCTGCCCTTTGAACCCAAGTGTGTTGCAGGCATCCCAATCCTACTACTTCCACCCTGTCCAGAAAGAGCCGGGTTTGTAGTATTTACTCAGTGGCAGCCTCTAAAGCTAGCTCTGAACTCTTGTATCAGACTTCTCCTGGAGCAGTTCTGACATTGTGTAACACCGAGGCAAGAAAAACAGCTGTACATGTAACAGGGATAACATACCTGCCCGATCCCATCCTCCCCGTGCCAATCCCCATAAACCGATTGTGGAGCTCTAGCAGAGCTCAGTCCTGAAAGCCTCTTAAAGAACCTGTCTCGCATAATAGAGAACTGTGCTACTGAACCCAGAGCTGGCAACAGCTCAGGAAAACAATTTCTTCTAGCCCGTTGGAGTGGTCATGTCAGAAGAAGAAGCTGGCAGTGAAAAGCTTTCCAGTAAGCTGGTTTCATGAGACTGCAAGCACTAAGCTATACGACATGCAACAAGGTCATGCTTGCCAGCCCTTATCGACATGCAAGGTCTTCAACTAACAGTGTTTAGAAAGCAACTAACTAGTCTTGAGGCATCTAACCTGTAACATACTGAACAGGCTAAACTGTATGTTAAGCTCGCCTGAGTAGGCATGAACTGGGGGGGGGGGGGGGGGAATACATCCAAGTGCAACCACCAGCACTGATTAGTTGAATTGCCCCCAATGCCCAAGATCATGTCGGTGCAATTGCTATCATTCACACACTCCCAGCCTCCAACATGTTTTCTCTTCCTGTCCATTTTTATATTGTTAAATTTCCCCCTTATCTTGAGAGAGGCTACTTTCCTCACATTCCCTGCAAGGGAAGTTGATAGCCCTACCAACAAAAGCAATGGGGAAGAGACACACAACCAATTTTCTATTTGTACCAACAATTAAACCAGCTTCTGTTTTGTGCTACAACATTTTATGAACCTAGTTGAAATGCCATTTTTCCACCCTCCTTCCCCCCTCTCAATTGTTGAACCAGCTCTGGCAGGCATAAATACAGAGTAATGACTGGATGGTATGAAAACATTCTTGGAGTAATATGCTAATGCAAAAGTCTACTGAAAGCTTATTCAAAACGTGTCAGTTTTGAGTCAGGTGGCTGACCTAGCAACCAAAGTGTTTTAATCTAGCCTGCAAAATATACATGGCTATGACTCTGTTTTACAACTCTTTACAATAGCTACATTACAAAATAAACATTGCTAGAGCGTGCATGTTCTTGGGAAGACCTAAACCGCACAGCATACACATCCAACTTCAGTCTCTTGGTGGGGAAGCAGTGGCTAAGCAAGTTTTCCCCCTCAGGGTGATTACCTCCATCTGAAACAAGCAGCACAGGGTTGTTTGAGTTGTCACAGTTCATTCAAGAGCTTATCACTTTCCTTTTGCAATATGTAAAATTCATTGGGAGGGCAACACTGAGCACTCAGAACAAGCATGAAAGTTACAGAATGAAGAAGAGTCCGTGAAGACAACAGGAGGGACTCTTCGCCCCAAGAGGGCTTGATGGAGTGTAGGGTGGAAGGTTTTCCACATAGTGGAAGCATTAATATTGGACTGAACGATTGGCCAATCACAAGCTTAAGGCCTGGTCCACCCTTCATGACACTATTTGGTTGTAAGACAGGTGCACTGGAAATAAACTGAAGCTTTATGGCAAGATGCCCACCACCATCCAAAACAAGCTTTACTTCCAGTAGGTAAGTAATAAGGCAGCCTACACTGCTCAAGTTAGGTCTCCAGAAGGAAGAAAAAACAGTCAAACTTCTTATAGAAAAGGATAGGCAGCCAATAATCTGATGGGGCGATGCCAAGCAGTGATCATGGCACTGGATTTCACTGTTTGCCTGAGTTGCGGAGGTTCACAGACATACACCGACATTGCTTGACTTTCTGAATTTTCTTGAGTCTGAAAGGGGGATCCAGCTCGGGACACTCCAGCTCCACAGTGAAGGAGGTGACCTTCTGGGGCTTGCAGAAGGCACAGGACTGGAAAGATTCCTCCTCCTTTTTCACATGCCGAGGGATGTAGAAGGAGTTGCACTGGCCATAGCAGAAGCGGTTGATGATGGTACGGCTTATGCAGCCCTCCTCACTGACTGTCTGCCGCAGGGGCTGTGTTTTGCACCAGTCGCTTTTAAGGTACTTCCTCTCAGTGACCACCAGGGCCTCCTGGCTGGAGGACAGCACCTCTTTGTTAAGATGCTGCCGTCGCTCTGAATTATTGGTGCTGCTGTCTTTGTATGGGGATGGAATTGCACCTGCAGGACGGTTTTTCCTCGTATCTGTTACATTAACCAAAGCTGCCACCAGAAACAAGGTTAAGGCAAGTTTCCAGATCATCCTGCAACAATAAAAAATAAATTACTATTTACTTTATATATCACAAGCAATGCATCTGGTGCTAGACAGTCATGACTACAAATGGGTCAAGCTTACAAGGATGGACAAGAGAGGGGATCAAAGAACGAGACAGGAATATGTTCATATGAAGTGAATTCATAGGTGCATAACTTTAGCAGAAGGGGCAGAGGGAAAATCATGAAGAGTACAAGTAAGACAACACATCAGGGATCAGTTTGGGGGCAGGAGCTAGGGAAAGCTTGACAGAGCTAGGGTTGGTTTGAAAGTTGGGAGGGAAGGAGCAGAGCATGTGTGCTTGGGGAGGGGAGATCTAGACACAGGAGGCAGCATGGGAGGTTGAAGGTAAATAAAATTTTAGATGGTACAAGCCCAAGCACAGTTAATTTTGACGCTATCTATTAAACTGGTCTACTGTATTATGAATCTCCCAGTGACACCAAGATGGTAAAAATTGTAAAAAATTCTGAGATTTGGATTCATTCATTCAAGCAGCTGAAATATGGATTGTAGAGCTCTGCCTAGGCCAAAGATTTTGGTCCAAGACTACCCCCAGCCTGACTGCATTGGGCCAAATTGGGCCCAAGCTCAAAGCAGACAGGCCCTTCTCAGCACAGGCCCAATGCGTCCATGGGGAATTATGACCCCACAGAGCACCCCCGGGTGCTGGATCGACCACTGCAGTCATCCGGGGGTGCCCTGCTCGAGGTCCCCCTTATTTTCCATGGGGCCACGCAGGAGAGGGCAATCTTGGTGGCCATGCCACAGCTGTTGAAATCCCTTCCAGTGGGGGTGCGGTTGACCCCGAACCTCCCCTCTTTTCGGAAAAGTTGTAAGACCTGACTGTTCCTCCAGGCGTTTGGTGGGGAAAAGGGGTGGTGATGGTGGTGCTAAATGTTGCCCTCCTTTTTGTAGTTTTTTAAAAAGGTTTTATATTGAATTTTATTTGTGTTTTTTATATTGTAACCTGCCCTGGGCTACAGGAGGGGCGGGGTATTAAATTGAAAAATAAAATAAATAAATAAATAAAAATATTGTGGTGCATTGGAGAGTGGGGTTATGTTGGAAGGGGCAGGTGAATGCCTTAACCCGCTCTCCTTTCTCAAATAGCTTCACCTCTCAAGGAGCAATGCGACACCACAGTATTCTGTAACAGGTGGAGTGCATAGGGTGAGGTGGCTTCCCCAAGGGTAAATTACTGTGCCAAGTTGAACAGATGTGAACGAAGGAGTAGCTGTCAGTCACAGAGTTACCACAGATTAAAAATGCCATCTATTAACCCTTTTTTCCCCAGGGGTTATATTTCTTTTTGTTTTTCATTGTTTAAAGCTGATGTCTAGGGAGTGGTAGTAGGGTCTGGTTTAAGTCCTAACTAATGTTGATATAAAGAATAGGCGGACTATTTTCTTTTAATTAAGACGATCAAGTATCAGAAAATGACTTATACTTCTTATGTTCTTGATGTCTAATATGGTTACTTGTCATTTGTATGTTATGTTTACATATTAATTTTGGCTGAAAGCCATAAATAAATTACTTACTTATTTAAATCTTTTGTTTTTATAAATATCAAATGTTTGTTTTTCCTTTCGTTTTTGTTTTCTATTGCTTTCAATGGAAAACACATTTTCAGTTGTAACTTTTGTTTTTCATTATATTTGGATGACACCTGGGAGTGATTGTACCTCCAATGGAAGGCATTAAGCATACCAAAATCTGGAAAGATTGGATCAAGAAATCCAATTTTATAAGCAGTTGAATTATGCTATTTTGCAAAAATCTGCATATACATTCCTTGCTGCACCTTCTTTGCCTCCCATCTAATGTGGATGAAACTTGGCCAGTTTATACCCCTCCCCATGTTTACTATTTGTGCGTATACATTTAAGTTAATAGCCAATTTCCAGAAGGATTGGATAAAGGTTCCTGATGGTATGTATGTCTGACTGCAACAGCTTTTTAGTCCAACCAGTGTACATGAAGTTTGGCATGGATGAACCTCACACTTTCAGGATCATCTTTGTCAAATTTCAGAAAGATGTCAAAGGGTTCCAATTTTATTTGCCTGCACAGCATATGTAGAGAATGAGCCTATGCCACAGGGATTCTCTTAAGTGTCACTGTGGTGTAAGATCAGTTTGTGATGCCAATTGGCCACCAGAAATGTCAAATATCCTTATTCTGTGCTGTAACCATTCCAACTTTTCTTCCCCACTTCTTACTGGGAAATCGGAAGCATCCGTTTAGGAAAGAGCCAATAGAAATTCTCTTATGTCCTCTGTCACAGTGCTGCAGGATATGATTGTGATAATTGGCCAGCCTGGATGTGTAAACTATGACTCTGTATGGCTGGTGTGCTATCTGCAAAGTCCCAGTTATGTCCCTTCTATGCCTGCCTGAGGGCTGCCCCCTATGCCCGCCTCAAAGCCACTACCGATTGGTCTTGTAAAGCTGGAAGCATGCAGTAATTGGCCAGTAAATGTGAATGTGTCTGTCAGTCTTTTAGGTTGCTCCACATCCTCCCTCCTATAGCCTCCCTCCCCCTGCCATGCCAGGTGCCTGCTTCTGACTGGCACTGCGTGTGCTGCTATGTATCTGAATAATGGTCTTCAAGGGGACAACTTCAATTCCTTATAAAATTGGGTCCCTTTATCAAATTGTCCTGTACTTTGACAGAGATGACAGGGATGTGTGATAAATTTCTGCCAAATTACCTGTAAACAGGATAGAATATATAAATGTTACAGTCAGAAATGTATTTTCATGTTAATAGCTTATAATATCAGGACCCTTTATAAAATCTTTCTAAATTTGGTAGGATTGATACACTAGTGGAAGGACATAGTATTCCCAGGTTTCATGCAAATTGGATGGAAGATAAAAGAAAAAAAGGGGAAAAAAGAAAGATGTAGCCAGGAATGTGTATGGATCTTTTCTTTAAAATCACAACATTCAATTGCTTCTAAAAATTGGTCCCCTTTATCCAATATTTTCAAATTTTGGTACACCTAGTTCCCTCTGTTAGGGGTACAGTCTCCTCAAGGTTCATCAGAATTGAATGAGAAACAAAAAATGTATAGCCAGAAATAAGTTTAAGTTTTTCCCATTATTTCAAAAAGAAAAAATCATTTTTGTTTTTACAATAAAAAACAAAATGCACACCCCTATTAATCACTGTTTTTTAAAGTGGGGTGCCCAGAAGAACACTTCTAAGCATGCATGTTGGCTTTCAAAAGTACCAAGCACCTATAGACAGCCATTAGCCCTTTTCAAACTAAAGTGGCCTGTTTGCCGAGTGCCTAACTTTCATCATGCGAACCCAAAACTCTGAGACAAAATCTTTGGAATAGACATAATTCTACGTTTGACCTACTGTTCAGCTACTATGGCCAAAACCAATGTCCAAACCAAATGTCAACCCGCTAATTACCGTCTTCCCTGGAGTTGCAGTGGAATATTGTATTATTCCCTTCCCTCCCGCAAATTGGTCTTTTTTATTGTGGATGGCTAGGCAGACACACTATGCTGCCAACACCAAGGATTCAAAACAATGAGTAAAACCTCTACAACTTAGGGTTTGCTTAAAATACTGAGGCCTTTGAAAAGAATAAAGGCATGTTTGAGGTTTTAACTTGTGCTATTTTTCTTCCTTCCAATGTGTGGCAGGTACAGGGCAAGATTCAACTACTGATGCACTCCAGGGGAAATCTTTGTACATCTGCTCTATACATGCATATCTGGTCCCTCACTCCTTGCTCCTCACCCCACCCTTCCAGTGGGAGAGTCCTCCTTGCTTTTCCCAGACAGCCTTATTTCTGGACCCTTTAAGGTCATCAATCATCTTGATTAGGGAGCCAACCCTAACCACTCCCACCAGTCCTCCATCCCTTTTCAGGCTCCTAAAGTCATTTGCCATCCTGAAAGTAGGGGATAGGTAGACCATATGTTTATACTTCCATTAGCTCACTCTTCTTACACTGTTGCAGGAGAAGTGGGAAGAGGCGGCGGCAGTGGCTGCTAACTACATATAGAAGTTAATGTCTCTACTGCCGTACTGTAGTTCTTCTGAGGTTGCTTTTATACGAGGTGCTAAAAAGCGAGAGAAAAGTTGCGCGGGGTGTGTTTAAATGCTCCCCGTGTTTCTGGAAGTGACATGCTCCCCGTTGTTGGCAGCGGCACCACTTCTGGTAGCACAGGGAGCATGTAAACACTCCCTGCATGGCTTTTTTCTCAACGTGGGACTCAGGAGGCGCTTTTCAGTGCCTTGTTTCAAAGTGATCTGTGGCTCTGCCAGGTCAGATCAGTAGGGATGTGCGAACGTGGTCTGGATGTTCGGAGTGCGGGCCAAACTTGGCCTGTTTGGACGACCAAACCAAACGGCCGAACAGTTTGGATGAGTTCGGGGGTGGGAAAAACGTGTCTTGAAGGGTGAGACAGCTGAGGAGCAGACTTTCTGGCACCAGAGGTGAAGACCAGGGGTGGTTTCAGGGCCAAATGATACCGATACCTGAAAAAAATTGATTTTGGTATCGGTATTGATAGTGCTAATTTTGGATGTTCTGATGTATTCGGCCAAACCAAACTCTGCCGAACTGAACCCAAACTCGGGTTTCTGACTGAACGACCGAACATCCGAGCTGTGTTCTGTTCTCACATCCCTACAGATCAGACAGTAGTTTTCCAGTCCATCATACAAAAGCTTCAGCAAAAGCAGCCTCTACTGGCTGGGATATACTGTATTAGGTAAGACTGCCAAGTAATCTTTGTTCTGTGGCTACAGACCTTCTCAAGCCATGGTACTGCATACAGATGTGGCTGCCTTTCATGAGTAAGTGAAGTGATTGATCCCCATATTTATTCTAAAAGGGCCCAGTTTTCCAAATACAATGTAATAATCCTAGGATTCAATAGCATGTGAATGTAGCATGGATTGGAGGCAATTCCTGTGGGTTCCAATAATCATACTAATGTGTAGTTAAAGATGTTTTTGTAGGGTTGCCAGAATGAGGAAGATTACAGTCCTTAAACAGTTGCAATTGGCGCTAAAATTCAGTCCTCCATTTTCCTCATAAAACAGCGAGGAATTTGACTCGCCAAATTCTGAGGAATGGCCCTGAAACTTCAGAACTCAGAAAATCGTTGGCCAAGTGCAGGGAAGGGGGCCAGAGGTCAGCACTAGGCCCCTGTTCCCCCTTCCCTGGCCAGGGAGAGAATAGGCCAGCAGAGGCCAGGGAAGGGGGTTTGGTCTAGCAGGGGCTCAGAGGTACTCACCCTCCAGAGGAGGGGGGTGGTGTACAGTGATACCTGGCCCTGGAGGAAGCCATGCAAATTTTTAAAAAGGAGGGAAGCTTAGCTGAGCATGCTCAGATGGGCCAAATGGCTCCTTCCAAGCACCCTCAGACCTTCCCAAGATGGCACTGGCAGCATCAGTGCACTGCCAGTGCCATCTTGCAAAGGTCTGAGGGTGCCAAGAGAGCCATTCAGCCCTTCTGAGCATGCCTAGCTAAGTTCCCCTCCCCCTTTTTAAAAAAAACCTAACCCCCCCAACCTTACCCAGCCTGGAGGAAGTCATGCATCACCAGACACCTCCCCCCTCCCCCCGGAGAGTGAGGACTCTACCCCAGAGCCCTGGCTAGGCCCCTACCCCCTCTTCCCTGGCCCATTCCCTCCTTCCCCAGGTTCCCTCTGGCTTCGGTCCCACTCCCTCAGAATTCCCAAGTATTCTCCAACGGTCCTTGGACCAGCAGGACCTCAGGACCAGTCTTTGGACACTTGAAGTATTTTTTTTCAATGTGCAGCAGTCATTGCAATTAAAGAGGAAATAGGTCCAGTTCTTAGAATGCTACTGGGTTTGTCCAAGAAGGGGAACAGTTGGTAACGCCTAAAATAAAGTCTTCCTAATTCCAGCTTTCCCAAGGCAAGTAATGCATGGAGGCTTTCAGACAAGCTAAGTCAACAACAATGCTGTATAGGAGTTTCCATCCCAGTTCCCAGAGTCCATTCTGATTTTTCACTAACCCGCGAAAGACCTACTTTCCAGCTGCCATGCACTCAGTCTTCTCTCAAAATTCTTTTCCCTAGGCTTCAGTGTCTGCCCTGACCCCCCAAAACTAACCAGAGGGGGAAAGAGGGAAAAAAACCTTGAGGTCACCAGTAGGAGGCAGGGGGTTGCATGCTCACATGCAGTCCCCAAGTTCCTTTCCTTGAGGAAGCTGCCTCTAGCTCACAGCTAGGAGACAGGGTAGTGGACAGATTCATCACAAACAGGAATGGCTGAATACCTCCCCTATTCTCATCTAGGGGAAGAGTTCTATTAGGATAAATATTAACTGCTTTGTTGTCACTTCCCCACCTTTCCTACGGAAGGTTTGGATTATGCAGAAGCACTGCTATGTGTCCAGCTCAACTTCCTAATTATCTTCTACCAAGAGACTTAACTGAAGTTTCAAAAGCCCTTTCGTGCTTCCACCAGCTCCCCGCTCCTAGAACCCAAGCAGGGAAACTCATTTCAGTGCTCGTTACCAACTGTGCAGCTTAGTGAGCTTCTAATGGGAGCTCGAAGTTTAGGAATTTGACATCAATCCCTTAGTCTGTCAAGCCCATACTATTAAGAACCATTTAACAATAAGATCAAATAGAGACTGAAACCCCCTTCTAAAGGGGAGGCAGTAAAATCAAGTTCACTAGGAGTCTTAGTCCAGGCAATTCCTTAAAGATTTTGAAGCCTTGCTACCCTCTATGCTCCCCACCCCCTTCACACAAAAGAGAAAGTGGAGAGCTAGCCCTACTAGTTCTGGGATTTGATCATTAAGGCTCAAAATTATAGTAGCTTACTGAAATAGCTTTTACCTAGAGAATGAGGGCCATTTTATAGAATAATAAGCAGGGGTTTATTCAGTAAATCCATGTTTATAACTAATAAAGCATTATTACTGTTCAAAGCCACTATTGTAAGGCTATCAGAAACTGAACTCTACAGTACATGTTACCAACTGTTTCAGCAGGCAGGCGTGATCACACCAGCTATGTCTCAGCATCTGATCTTGTTCAAATCTGGCTATTTCAGTGTATACAGGTTATTACAAAATGTCCGATTTTGAGCCAATCAATTGAGGTTCTAGAATTTTGTGTGTCCTCCATGCTTCAATGGTGCAACTTTGAGCTACATTTGTGAGGGATGACCCTTGACCCACAAAGCTCCATCTCATGGCCCTGGAACTACCAGGGACTGGGGAGGGAGATGACATGCATTTCCCTGTATAATTATGCCCATGCAAGCTTATCACAAAGATGCTCCAGGAAAGCCTCTCCCTGCATACTGTAACCTACTGAATTGCAAGAAACCCAAACCACAATTCAAGTAAACATGTCAGTGCAGAGTAGAAGGCCACCTGGTGACCGAAACATTCCAGAGAATGTCTATTCCAGGTAGCAATTGCACATGAAACGGAAAAGAAAAAAAGAAAAGAAAAAGCCTTGAGAACCCAAAGCTGCCTTTGCCAATTATTAAGAGTCAGCCTGGGCCAAAATTAATGTAGTAATTGACAAGAATGTTACAATGATTTTGTTTCAGTGTAGGGTTACTAGGAGGGTAGTTCTTAGATGTTCTCCAGGATATCTGGTGTATAAACTAAGCCCTGAAGCATGCCTCCCTTCTTCCACTGGCTTCTAACCCGACTCAAAGCAGGAATTTCCCTGGAGGTGGTCACTGGCCCTTTATTACCTGGTTTGCTGAAAAGCCTGGTTTATGTTAGAGGAGCTATCCAGCATGCACAGGAAAGGTGGTTATGAGGGCCAGGTTATGGAAAACCAAGATGGTCAGATGGAAGGAACTCGCCGGTTCAAGGGGAAGAGTTGAGTGGATTCTTCAAAGTTATGGTTTATGTACAAGTCAAACCTCATCCTCTAGCACATGAACTGGATTACTTTGCTGTAAGCCTTGCAACTGGACCCTTCACGTATCACTGAAGTCGAATCATGCAGGGGTTGTGTCTAGAGTCTTCTGTCATGTGAGAGCCACTGTGGTGTAGTG
The DNA here is from genome assembly GCA_003113815.1 of Sphenodon punctatus. Lineage (NCBI taxonomy): Eukaryota > Metazoa > Chordata > Lepidosauria > Sphenodontia > Sphenodontidae > Sphenodon > Sphenodon punctatus. The sequence continues at coordinate 678,686 of QEPC01003426.1, forward strand.
GATAAGATGCTGGACTTGGACCTGGTTTGAATCCAACCCTAGTCAATGAACTCACAGGGTGGCTTTGGGCAAGTCACAACCTCAGTTCTCCGGAGGGTGGATGTGGTTTGTTTTTAATTGTAATTATTGTTGTTTGTTTAAAATGTTTAAAATGTTTGTTTTTTTAATGTGATTTTTATTATAAATATACTGGGATTTTATTATATTGGAATATATACTGCAATTTTATTATAAATAAATAAATAAATAAATATAATATTATAAATAAATAGAATAAATCTGTCAAATAGGAATGTGTGTCTCTTTCCCCATGTTCCTTTCATCTTTATCCATCTTAGATTGTATGCCCATTGGGCAGAGACCCATCTCCAAAATCTGTGACTGTAAAAGGCTGAGTGTCACCATTCCCAAATGTATCCCATTTCACTGGCTAACCCAATAATCAGCATCTTGATTAAATGGAGCTGACTATTACCTCATTCCTAGGGTAACTCATTCCACAGATACACATGTGTATGTTACTTACCATCCCCCAAAACATTGTTCCCTTTGGGTCTTATCTTTTTGATAGGGGGAAAATCTAAGAAAGCAATACTCCTAGGAGGGTCTTCTAGATTTCATTTTCAAGAGGTGGCTAAAAGACTGAAGTCGGCGTATTTAAAATTGCAAATGCTATAGTAAAGACCCCAGTAGTTTCCATTAACGAAACAAAAAAGTCTTTATGCACCAGTTCCAAACTAATGTTAAAAACAAATAAGCAGGAGTGCTTCCTTTATGCAGGCCACAGCCAGGACAAGAGTTCTCTATGGTAGGAGGACACAGTCAAGAGTGGTAGCTTGACTGTCAAAAAAAGGGCCAAGAATTTTGAAATACTTCTTCTCTTAAATCAGAGTGTGAACCACCCCTTAGAACTTGCATTTTAGGAGAGGGAAAGGATGACCCAGGGAATTCTAGGTCATTTATCCTGATTTTGGTACCTGTAAATGTTTTGAAGTACAATCAGCTTGTGAGCAACTTGAGGAAAGGAGCGTGAACTAGTAGCCAATATGAATTTGTTAAGAAAGATCATGCCAGACCAATCCAGTTTCCTTCTATGATCAGGTTGCTAGCTTGGCTGGCAAGGGGAATGCAGTAGACTTAATGGGGCCGATTCCAAGCCCTGCAATTTACACACTGGCATGTGTGCAGATGCATGCATGCACCCTAATCCCCATAGCAGGGCTTCACATGGGGTGCACATGTGTTGTGCATGTACAAATTGTACATATACATCCATGATATCTAGTATATCGACCCCAGTACATCTAAAGTTCAGCAAGGCTTGACATGGGTCTTGCATGTTAATCTCATAGGAAGGTGGTAAAATATTGGGCTGGATGGAATTACCATTAGGAGGGTTCACAGCTGGCTGAAAAGCTGTAATCAACAATTAATGGAACATTAATTTAGGGGGTGGTATCAAGTGGAGCCCTTCGGGGATCTGTTCTGGGCCCAGTCTTCTTCATTAATGATTTGGAGGAGGGGTTGAAGATATACATCAAGTTTTCAGATGACAACAACAGAAGTGGGAGGGGCTGCAAAACACTTTTGCAAGACAAGGTTTGAATACACCATTCTTGACCAATTTGAGTCGTGGGCTGAAAAGCAAAATGTGATTTAACAAAGACAAGTGAAAAATATTCCATATAGGAACAAAAACCAAAATCTTGAATGAAAGATAGGGGTAACTGTCTAAGGCAGTGGTACTGAAAGCAGGATCGGGAAGTTATGAAGGATCATAAACTGAACTTTGAGTCGGCAATACAACACTGCTGGGAAGAGAGGCAAATGTTGTTTTGCCTGTGCTGAGGAGACCTCATCTGGAGTATTGTGCCCAGTTTTGGGCACCATGCTTCAAGAAAGTTGTAGACAAGACAATAAAGGCGGCTGGCGAACAAGCCATATAACAGAAGTGTGTATCTTTAGTCTAGAGAAAAGACGACTAAGGTGGGGACAGGATTGCAGTTTTCAAGTATCTAGAAGGACACCAAAAAGCAGATGGGGAACATTTGTTTGCCACTTTCTCCAAAGACAGAATAAGGAATGGGCTTAAATTACAGCAATGTAGATTTCAGTTAAATCATTAGGCAAAACTTCCTAACAGCTGTTGGGCAACAGAATAAGCTGCCCAAGGATGTAGTGGAATTGCCTCAGTTGCATGTTTTCAAAACCCAGCTGGGCGGGCATCTGTCCACAATGCTGCAGACAGGAACTTGCTGGCCCTTGATGTCACGCCAATCCTAAAATTCTATGGTTTCAGCCTATCCGCTTTCAGTGCAAGCAAGAACGAAAAACTTCCCATTCAGGGATGAACTCCTCTGGATACTAATTCAAGGGAGCACTGAGTCTTCTTCCTAGGTGAATTACACTGGTGAACAGGAGTTTTCTATCGTTGTCATGGGCAATACTTCCCATGACAATTAGTCCCACAGGATCAAAAGCAATTGCAGTGAGGGGGATCCAGTACTTGTCCCACACAGCAAAGCAGGGTCTGGGCAAGTCCCATCCCAGAGTCCGATCCCTCTGCGGGGAGATGGGGGGAATGCAATCCCTGGGGCAAGCTCCCCCACAAAAAAAGTTCCTGCATTGTTGCCATTTCTGCCCTCCCAGATTAGTTCTTTCAGTGCCGCACCCAAGGCCATCTTCCCCTCACCCTGGGCATGACAGCTTTCTGGAGGTGGCACCGACCAAGGCTGTGCCACCCACAGCTCTGAGTTTCATCCTCAAAGGCCAGGCTGGCAAATACCAATTCCCTGCTGAGCTGGTTATTGGGGAGCTGGTGCATTCGCCTTCCAGGATGAAACCTGCCTGGGGTAGGAGGCAAGCACCAAAATTTACTTGGACTTGATTGGCCAATTATCTAAGGACAGCTCTGTCCCCACCACTCAAGTTGAGGCCTACCATGGTCACGGAACGGTCTTCTAGGTGTTAAAACCAGGGCTTCTGCTGTGGGTTAGTACTTCTCCAGAAGATGAACATACCCCATTTATGATGTGTGCAAACCTTTACCAAGAAAGTGAAGGTTTTTTCACTCTGGTCTATTCAAGAAAGCAAAGTTCAACCAAATTTACATACCGCTGCTCATCAGTGCCAGGGCTAGAGATTTCTATAACCCAAGTTTCATTCTCTTTGCCTTGGTCTCCTGCCAGGAGGCATATCTTTTATTATTCATCTACTGTACTAAGTGGACTGCAGCTTGGGCTTCTTATCTTGAAGAGTTCTTAAACCTCAGTGCTCACTCTTGAAGTGGTAGTGGTGGAATGGAGAGAAATTGCTCAGTTTTCGGAGGAAAGAGAGCAGGTGAGAGTCTTTGTAGCTTGAAGTTAACAGTTTGCACATAATATCCAAGATCTGAGCTGCAGGGCCCCTGAAGACTGTAATTAGAATTTAAGGCTTAAAGAAGTGAAGTCAGGTTGACTTTTCAGAGGAAGGGTATGTAAATGCAAGCATGCATATAGTAGCCATCAAAAGTTCTTACGTAAGCTTGTACATCAAACCTCATATGGCAATTACGACTGACCCTAGCAGACCATACTGCTATCCTTAATTACTATGGAAACCACACCCTTTAGATGGAGAGCATGGAGGGAACCGTAAGGATGAAAACATGTTAAAAATAAGCAGCATCAACAAGATACAGCAACACTGAGAGCTATAAAGATTTTATTGTCACTTATGTGGAAAGACTGGCCAAGCAAACAGCAATCATATTTTATGCCACAAAGGCAGCAAGTATTTTTTTTTTCTATTTTAGTTGAGGGAAAAGGAACTGCCCAATGGAACCTTCCGTTCTTATTTTATTTTTTTAAAGCCAGCCATGCTAGGTACCCCCCACAAGCCCTTCATGAGTTGCAATTCTTGATGGTCATATCTACACCTCCTAACAGTCTGCATTAATGTGAAGATGATGGCAGACAGCCATTAGATTGGTTACTTTAATATTAAACTTCTGAATCTCTGTATAGTTTTGGTACAAGTAACTGGTTTTGGAGCAAATTGCTGATAAATGTTTGTCTGGGGACAATGAAGGATGTGAAGTTTGCATGCAGACATGGAACTTTTAGATGGCAGAAGTGTCACCCTTGAGTGTTATTGGAGGCAGGCCAAGAATAATGCAAGGCATGAAGAATTTGTGGTGTTGGAGAGAAACGAGCAGTCTTGCTTCTCCATGTTTTTGGAGCTAGGGCAAAGCATTAATATTTGCTCAAAATGTTAACACTTCTATGAAGGGAGAGTACGTTCATGCTTTGCTGTTTTCTACTTTATTCAAGACTAGTTCCTGCAGTCAGAACTTGCAACCACAGAGCCACCTTCCATGCTTACAGGACAGATAAACAAGTCCCACTATCAGCCAAACTATCCTTAACTTGGGTCTGAAAGCAGCGTTCTAATTCATGGACTTTTCAGATGGCCTAAGCTGGATCAGCTAAACTGCAGTCTCCCATGGAAAATACACATGAATTATCATTCCCCTTCCAGAGCCCTGAGTCACAGAAGCAGGAGGAAGTTTGGAATCCCAACTGGCCTCAAATTGGTGGACAGGAGGAGGGAAGTTGTTAATCCTGCAATGAGGAACAGGAATTGGAGACTGGCTAGGTCAGCTCATGACTCCGGGTCAACTGGGGGGTGGGGGGGGGAAGAGGAGACAGAGGTGAAGATCGGAAGCTAGGAGAACATGCACAGACTGGTGCCATTTTGGAAAAGGGCATTTTGG
>QEPC01003426.1:685304-698781 GCA_003113815.1 Sphenodon punctatus
CCCCCTCCTTTTTTTGGAGCTTCCATGCTCCTTGCCTGTTGAGGGGCTATGCTTCTCAACCGCAAAATAAATTTTGTTTTATATTTTTCTTTATCTTGTCTATCTTTTATTTTTACTATTTTTACTTTAATTCTTACCAAGTCTCCAGCATAGCAGCACGTTAACATCTTATCTTCCTCAGCAGGACCCCACAGACCCTGAGTAACTTTGATGGGACCTGCAGTATCTGTTTGGTGAGATATATTCTCCAAAAATATATAAATTGTAATCAGTAACAATCATTAATATATAAATATATAAACTGTAATCATTTTTTGTGTGCTTCCATAGTGCTTTTATAGTAGTGTGTAAGCTAGTTTGGCAGGGCAATAAATTGTAGTATTTTAGTCATAATAATCACTATTGTGACTTTTTGGTGAGGAAACTTATGCTTTCCTGCAGGGATCCCAGATCCCATGGTGGAGCTAATTCCTGGGAAAATCTCAGGGTAACAAATTGTTATTATTATTCACCACCCAGAGCTGCTTGTGGCAGGATGGACAGGTTAGAAATGTTTAAAATAAATAGTTGTTCTGGGAGGGGGAGGAGGGGGGAAAAGAGAAACAGCCTTCCCAAGCATTGTGCTGCTTTTGCCTCCCTTCCTCCCCCTGCAGTGTCATTTAGATTAAGGATCTGGATAAGGGAGTAAACAGTGAGGTGGTGAAATTTGTCGAGGATACCAAGTTATTCAAGACAGTTGAAGTCCAGAGTGGACTGCAGAATTAACATAAGGTTCTCACAAAACTGACTAATAAAGAAGCAGATGAAATGTAATGCTGAGTGCAAAATGCACATTAGACAAAAAAACAAACATGTTGGGTTCTAAATTAACCACTACCCCTCAGGAAAGAGGTCTCAGTGCCACAATCCCTGTCACCTATTTTTGACCTTCTTAAGCCTATCTCCCCCCATCCCCTTTCCTCTCTGCACATGATCTTGAATTTTCTCTCTGCCCCAAAAAGATTGGCAATATCCATCTTGACCTTTCTACTTGTCCGGTTCCCTCCCCATGTTCTTCTTCCCTTCCCTTCCCAGCCTCTTCCTGCATATTCCCTTGAAGATATCAAATCTCTTCTCATCCAACCTCTCCCAAAGGCCCCTTTGACCCTAGCCCTTCTCATCTAACCGATATTGCCCCCACCACTGCACTCTCTCCTTCTACAGACTCCTTCCACTCTGAAACATGCCATTGTTTCTCCTATCCTTAAAAAACAATCTCTTCACCCATCCAAGTCCGCCAACCATTGCCCTTATTCCTCCCCTTCACTTTCACCCTCCTAGAATGAGCCATCTACACTCAACAGGGCTGATCCCAAGCCCTGTGGCTCCTGTCTATAGCTGTGTGCATGCACACAGAAACCATGTGCACTGCCATTATCGGCACATAGTGCCATGCAGAGACCATGTACATGCACATGGGGAATCTGCAGGGCTTGAGACTGAAAGGAATCAACGGATGAGTTGTAAGAGTGGAAATCAAGACAATGGAGCCAGTCTGGCTTCTGTCCTCTCCACTCAACTGAAATGTCTTTCCATGTCACTAATTACTTCCTCATAGCCATATCTATTCCATCTCTGAACTGCTCAGTTTGCCACCTTTGACTACACTTGTCTTGACTACTGCAACTTTCTTGCTGGCCTTGTCGTCTCTCAGTTCAAGTATGACTTCTGTTCAACACTCTACTGCCAGGGCCATCCTCCTAGCCAAGCACTTTGAGCCGGTTCAAACCCTATGCTGGTCCCTCCACTAGTTCCCTCACCCCCTTCTTAACCAGCACAAACTCCTTGTCTTCACCTTCAGGGTACTTCATGCCCTTGCTCCTCACCATCTTTCTGCTCTCATTTCCCAGTATGTGGTCACTAGGAATGGACGAATGTGGTTTGGAAGTTTGGAGTCTGGCCTGAACTTGGCCTGTTCGGATGACTGAACTGAATGCTCAAACTTCCGAACAGTTCAGAAAAGTTCGGATGAGTTCAGGGGTGGAAAAAACGTGACTTTGGGTGGGAAAAATGTGACTGGAAGGGGAAGGCAGCTGAGGAGCAGACTTCCTGGCACAAGGGGTGGACACCAGGGGTGGTTTCAGGGCCAAAAATACCTATACCGAAAAATTCCAGTTTCGGTACCGATAGCACTTTTTTGAATGTTTGTCCGAGTTCGGATGAACTGAACTCTGCCGAACTGAACAGCCGAACCCGAACTCAGGTTTCGAACTGAACGTCCGAATGTCCAAACATCTAAACGGCGTTCTGTTCACCCATCCCTAGTGGCCACCCAAGAACTTTGTGCTCTCTCTACCACAAGATTTGCTGATCCCTAAAACTATCTTTGTCCCTTCTCCCATGCTTTTCCCTGTCCCAGAAAACTCCAAGCACACATATTATATTATATTATTATTATTATAAGCATTATTATAAGCACTTGTATAGCGCCAGCTGTGAACCTGGTGCTTTACAGAACAATGAGATGGATGCGGTCCCTGCCTATGGCTTACAATCTAAAAGACTCAGAGAGGGGGACAAGGAGAGGGGACATAGGGAGAGACAAGGGATAAAACATTCAAGTGGATGTGAAGTCTCAGGTGCATGTGCGTGGCTTGGTTGCAGTTAGGGAGGAGTCAGGGGGAGGGCAGACAGTAAATGTTGAGAGGAAAGTTCTAGCAAGCGTCAGGAAAGGCGGCGAGGAAGAGGTGAGTTTTGAGGAGGGATTTGAAGGAGCGGAGGGAGGGGGCAAGATGGATGTGGGCAGGGAGGGAGTTCTAGGCATGGGGGGCAGCGAGGGAGAAGGTCTCATGACCTTCAAATCCCTCCTAAATACCCATTTCTTCATTTGGGCTTTTCCTTGCTTCTCTTCCCCACCCCCACTCCTGGTCAACTGCTCACCAATGCCTCTCCAACTGTTTTATCAGTTACAAATGGTTTCGAAGCTAAACAGGTGCACCAGTGACTTCTCAACTTCAGGATTCTAATGGGCAGCTCCCTTTGTGGATACCACAGCAGCCACATTGCACTCCTCCTGCAAAGGGCCATGGGGGAGGGGAAAGTACGCTGGTCTTTGCAATAGACATATCTCAGCTGTGAGTGCTGTCCAGGCTCCCCAGTGCTCATGACCAGTTCCTGTCACTTGCCAAGGCCGTGTCCCTGTCCCGCAGCGTCTATGAGCAGAGGTACCCACCTTCTGGTGCAGGTGGCCATCCCAGTTCATACTGGCAGTGGATGCATGGGAACCTCTTGCTATGCACTTTTTTGGCTTGCCCTATGCAGGGCACTCCACATTTTTCAGCCTGTGGCTGATGGGAGTGTGCATGCCCCTTCATTTTAAAGACAACCTCTGTCAGAGCTCAGTGAATGACCAGGAACAGTTCTCTCTAACTGCCCTGTGCTTGGACACTTCTATGGCACCCAATATTGGTCACTGTCAAAAGAAGACTGATGTTGCAGTATTAATATAGCACCACTGCGATGTACCTTATTCTCATACTACAGGGGTTAAGATTGGAATGTTCAGAGTAATTTTAGTAAAAGCAACTACAGTTACATGTTGCCAGTAAAAAAGCTTTTGAATCCTTACGAGATCCTACAGCAAGTACCTTACAGGATTTGTAAGTGTTCCGTGTAGTATCTCAGATTAATGCTGTAGTAAAGGCTTTACAAGATGACTAAAATAAATTTGTTTTGCTGATTAAATATTCACTAGACAAGCACTTTATGAAATGGTGTATTGCTTTTTCTCTCTCCAAATGATGGAACACCTACTTTTTTTATCACCACTTTTATATCTTCAAAGAAACTGATAGCTACTTGTGTTTATATTAGGAATGTGTATTCATTTTAGTTATTTGGAAAAAAGAAAAAGATCCTACATTCATTTTTATTATTGCAGTAACAAAAAAAAAAGTAATCCCAAAATGTTTGAAAAAACAAAGATCATCAGAGAAAATGAAAGTTGAGAGACAGATTTCAGGCTGTAAGTTTGTTTTTCATCTGATTTTACCCCTCAAAGGGATCATCTCTGCCAGATTTCAGAAAGATTGGATTAAAAAGGTCCTGATTTTATAAGCAATTGAACTTGTGATTTTAACAGAAGTTGTGCAAGTGGTCCTGAAAATTTCAAGACATAACCAGGACTTCAGACAGCAAGAAAGAGGGGAGGGGGAAGCAACCCAACAATCAAGAAATGATTGACACATCCAGGATAGTCAACTGGCATCCTAAACACATCCTGCAGCACTGTGACAGAGGACATAAGAGAATCCCTATTGGCTCTTTCCTAAGCAGATGCTTCCAACTTTCAAGTAACAAGCAGGGGGTTTGTGGTAGGCGCAAAGCAGAATGAGGATACACAATTGACATTTCTGATAGCCAACTGGCATCACAAACACATCTTGTACTACTCTGACAAACATGAAATAATCGGTGGTATAGGCTCATACTCTGGAGATGCTGCTCAGGCTTCCAGCTTTCCAGTATACAATCACTGCAGTCAGGGACGTTTGAGGGTGGACATTGGAGAGCAAATATCAGCTTCTGCCAAGTTGCTCAGCCCCCACCATGGCTAGATCTTGTGTGGCTCATAGGCTGGCTCAGTGCATGTGACTTTGTGCGCTTCAACTTCACTGTAAGTGCTCAAAATAAAAAAAATCTCTACACCTGCTCTCCCTACACATGCTCTCTCCCACAGACTTTGGGGTGCCAATCACTGAAGCCAATGCCTCAGACACCTGCTCCTCCTCTGCTCACCTCCTCCTGTCTTCTTCACTCCTCTCAACAAGTGCTCCACAAAGAAGATCTCTGCATCTTGTAAAATCTCTATAATTTAAACAGAGGGAACACCTGGAAGCGATTTAAAGAAATTTGCAACTTGTTAAAAATCACAAAATGTATACTGGTTATAAGATCAGGAGCCTTTATCTAGTCTTTCTGAAATTTGGCAGGGATGATCCCTTAGGCCAGGGGTACAATCTTTCCCCAGTTCATGCAAATCAGATGAAAAATGAAGTTACATCTGGAAATCCATTTCACAGTGAAGCAAATGGGAACACAAAGTGAAACTTAAAGCTAAAACAAAAAACTAGCTAAAATGAATGCAATTTTAACAAAAACAAAAATAAATGAACAAAAACTTGTGCACACCCCTAGTTTATATTACTGAGATTTTTCCATTTATATACAATTGGAAACCTAATACTATGTGACCCTCAAGGCATATGCAAGCAAGATGTAAGTTATACTAATACAGTAATTCTATATATTTGATGATGCATATCTAAACTGGTGTCTTACACATTTAGGAGACAACCAACATGGCAACCACACTCTCTAGGCTGCATTAGTATAGCCATTGTTATATAGTTACAAATATATGTTATTCTACAGCGACATTTATGCATTCAAAATATTTCTCACACCTTACATGGATGGAGGGGGGGGCGGGGCGGAGAATGGGTGTTTTCCCATGGTGTGTGTCTGTTTACATGGACACACACCTCCACCTAGAGCCTCCTCTGGTTTTCCAGAGGGCTTCGTGGGTGGAGATAGGTATTGTGCGGGAGCGCACATGCACCCCCATGCATCCCGCTCAGTGTTCACATGGGGGAACACTGAGTGGACACCCATCCCCCCACCCACCACCAGCCGTATACACAGACGTCCCTCCCCCTGCCCCCACACACCCTCCTGAACACCAAGCCGGGTGGTGGTGTGCATCTGTGTAAAAACAGCCATAGTTCGACACAACATGCACACACCAGAATCACACAGTGCATGGTGGATGGTTTGAACATGTACAGTCTGTTTGAAGTTACAACTTATCCATTGTTATTTTGTAGCATTTGTAATAAAAGCAAGAAGCTTTACTGAATCCCAAACCAACTGCAATGCTTGGCTGTCCCACATTTAAGATCTTGTGGCTTTAAACCATGTTCTGTTCGGTGCTATTCTCTAGTACTATTCTGAAGAATGTAAATATTTCTGTATTTTCATTTATTTGCTTGGCCCTTTATTGACAATGAAAGCTGTAATTTAAGATCACAGAGATCTGTTACCATTCATAAATTGAGATTTTGTATTTTATGACATTAACCTGGCATTGCATCCATCCATCCCAACTCTGACTAAGACTGAATTATGGTTATTTCTCTAATTGAAGGCCACTATTATTCTATTTCTTTTCTTCTGCCAAGAGGAAGACCAGACCTATCATTCTGAATGTATACCAAACCACAGGAGCCTGGGTGAGGTAGTTTAATGACAGGTCCTCCTACAAAGCACATTTAGGGTCTTTCTGCCAATTAGCTTGATTTCCTTTGTCTAGACCAACTTAGTCCAGCAAGTTACATTGTGTTTAAAGGGAAAAAAAATTGTTAGCTGATCATTCCCTGCCAAAAAGAGAAAAAACACTCAAGAGTTTGAGATGTGGGAGAAACAGAGTTGAAGCATTGGTCCAAGCAGTTTCAAAACACAGTTCTGGATTCCTGACTGGATCAAGAGTTTCCTTGTACCAGAACACCTTTCAGAGAAGAAAAGGACCAAATCCTACAACTGGCATGTGCACAATTTACCCCTTCCATTGGACAGAGGTCTCTATATCAGTCACTTGCCATTTTCAGAGTGGCACACGAGCCTCAGTCATCCAGGCAACCCTGTGATAATGGCTTTATTAGGTTTATTGTACAGAATGGAAGCCAAGTGTCTTACCCTGGTCCCAATGAGTTTGCATCAGGGATAAAAAGTCATTACATGCCTTCAGGTTCCATATTTTAAGAATGGATTATGATCTTTAAAATCAGAGCCACCACCATCCCAGCAGATTCTGGAAACCAACCTGCCAGGCAAAAGTCTTTTGAAACGCTTTGGCTAATAGACAGCTGTGGTGAGCAGTCCACCATCTTACTTCTAGCAAGTTCTTAGGAGCTCAGTTACCAGATATTAGCTGGACAGTACGGAGAAGGAAGTGTGCATTAAACTGGCACCAACAGCACTAAATAGTGCCCAAAGGAGGTAACTGAAATAGGTAGTCCTTTTCTGAAATGAAGCAGGAAACAAGTAGTACCCACTTTGCCAGACCCGATTCAAAGAAAGCAAATCTTTGCCATGTATATTTGTTTCCACTGTAGTGGAGCTCTTTCTCCCAGAAGTTGTTTAGCTGCGAACCCCCCACCATCCCAAATACAGTTTGAACTTTTCTGTAACAAGATTTTTTGAAGACAGAATTGTCAATTAAGTCAGCAACTATTTCCTGCTGGTAAGTAGCAAAGTACATCTTATGGTTTTACTCATAATGCATCAGGCTGTGCTTACACTTTTATGCAGAGGAACAGTGGTACTCTTCTCAGATGGCTTCATTCTTCAAAGATTGTGAAAGGGAATAATTGCTACCTGAAAAATGCAGCCAGCAATATGTGTAATTTGGTGATGACCTAATCTAGTTCTACAGTTCCTAGTCCCACCATGCACAAACACACAGTGTGGATGGGTGTATACATTCTAAACCACCACCAGACCATTCTCACAGCCATGTAAATAAAGGACTTCCCCACTAGAAGTGGCAGAACCTGGCTGGTTCTTTTGGTACAGTATTATCAGATGGCAGAAATTTCCCCCCAGCACAGGAAAATTCCATATCCAAAGGGGAAATGGGAAATTTCTGAAAAATCTTGAGGGAATTTTATATAAACTTTATATAATCTTTGCAAATGCAAGACTAACATACATTTACATTAGCCACTAAATTGAAAGATTTCAGTTATTTGCATGCTCTGCAAATGGTTGGCTTACACACAACTGATTCTAAGTTAGAAGCAAGTCATGTTTGCATTTACATAATATGTCAGGCTACATACTGTAGACTTTTATTTGTTAACAGTCACTTTTAAATTCTCACCATCTTAATGAGAAAACATGGTGAAGAACTTCTGCTTCTCTTGCAGCTGGATGAATGAGCTTGGAGTAATTTGATCAGGATGAAATAGTTGCCAGTTTTCACCCACCTCTAATTTTGACCTCCAAGAATACAAGATAAGCCTCCACACTTCTTGTTCTTTATATTTAAGTGCAAATGGCTAGTTATATCTTTACATGCTGCAAATACAGTAACTAAGTTTACACACTTAAGGGTTGATAAGATTAGCGTGACAAGTTTTCTTCCAAGAGGAGGTGGCGTTGACTAAAGTCACCCAACTTTAGTGTTTGCAATAGGTGAAGGGAATATTTTTGACCACCAATCTGAATTCCAAGACAATCTCTAATGGAGGTGTATATGTCATACCAAAAGAATGCATTAAAAGAATGTGGAAGATCTATATTACATTGCACAATTGGAAACAATACTTAATCATATGATAAAGAGCTCAGATTCTATATCAGCACCAAAAGAGCAATTTTCAAAATGGTACTCAAGCACCAACCATGCAGCACTTTAAAAAAGTCTGATCACATAGACTACTTTTAGACAAGTGACGCGTGTTTGCCTAAAAGCATCCTTCGTGATCAGAATTCCTTCCAGAAGACTGGCCTCATTGTCAATGCTGTGATCTCTTGAAATTCTGATTCCCCCTCATAATGCTGCATCTATTAGGACTAATAGATTTAGTACTATTGCTATATCTATAATGGAAGTTAAGACTATTCCATGATGAGCCTCCATTTTCAGTTGCTTATATCCAGGGATGCATGTTAACTGAGTTTTCCTCATTGGTGGCATGAGAAAAACACAGTTAACGGACAAATTATGAATCTGATCTGGAATTTTTCATGCTTCAGATCTTCAGGAGTACTTTCATTTAAAAAGAGTTTCAGCTCCTAGAATCAGAATTTTAAAGTGGAATGCCAATGTCATCCAAGTCAAGTCCCCCCCTCCAAATTTTACACTCCAGCAACTAACCTCCCAGTGACATGCCAGGCCTACAGAACAAAGGTTTAAATCCTATCATGTTGGGCCCAGACAGGACAGTTCACAATCCCTTTCTTAGATATTAGCGCATCTTCCTGCCACAAAAGGGAGGAGAAACCCAAGCATAGGTGGGCATCTTCCTCCTGGATCAAGAAATTCTGCCAGAAAGGGCATTTTTACATGAGCCTCATTTCTCACAGACTTCAGAGTCCAGGAGAAACATACTCGAATGGGTGGGTGGGGTGTAGATTTACAGCAGTGGGTGCAGAAGTCAGCCAGGAGCCATTGGAAACAGTGGGCACGGGGGAACTCACACATGGTTTGAGACTCCGACTGGTTATTTTAAAAAGTCAGAGTCTCCAAGCATGCACAAGTTCCCTGGTGCTCATTATTGCCAATGGCACCCAGCTGACTTTCGGTAGCAGGGGTGTACATCAAACCACCACCACGTGAGTTTCTCTCGAACTCAAAAGTCTGGGAGAAACGAGGCTCGTGTATAAATGCCTAAAGGCATGTGGTGTAAGGTAGGGGAGCCAAGAATCTAGTATACCAATATCTAACATTCACAGATTAACCAAGAATTTTCTTTTCCATATGCAAAGGAAGGATCAGTGAAGGGAGGGTAGAACCTGCCTTGCTGCTTCTCTAGTCTCACAGCTTTAGGGCAGTGGCAGCTAGGCCAGTCAGGAGGTGGCAGAACCTGGATGGTTCTTTTGGTACAGTATTATCAGAAGGTAGAAAATTTCCCTCAGGACAGGAAAATTCCATATCCAAAGGGGAAATGGGAAATTTCTGAAAAATCTTGAGGGAAATTTTGTAAAGTCACTGCTTCTATTCTGCCCCACAACCGATTTCCCCCTCTCTCACTTGTTTGTCGTACTGCAGACAAGAGTTTCTCGTTCTTGGCTATAGTGTGGCTCTATTTCAATAGAGTTATGCTGCATTTGGACTTACATAACAGCAATTGTGGCATTTCACCAGTGTAAAACAGAGGTGAGATCTAAATCTGGTTCACCCTAGGATTGTAATATAAGAAAAAGTATGTTTTGTGGAACATTTTTAGAGTATCAAATGTAAAACTCAAGCACCGTTGATGGGCGAAACACAAAGGGCCATACTAAGTTAGTGCAAGCTGATTTTGCTTTGTTGATGTGAGACTTCCATAAGATATTTTTTCCCTTATGTGTACCCTTGCCTAAATTTCCTTTTTTTAAAAAGTCGTCACAGCTTAATTTAATTCCAGTGCAGATGGCTTTTTGCAGCAGGTCCTTGGATACATTTGCTCATTGCTTAATATATTTCACAGTATGTGTCACGCCGACACTTGTCAGTGGTATAGCTATCGGGGCACAGGGGGTGCAGTGGCATCCAGGCCTAGGGACCTTCTGGGGCCTGGAAGGCTCTGTCAGCAGGGTTGGGCACATGGCAGGCTGGGGCTTGGTGCAGGTGCACCGTAGTGAGAGTGATGGAAAACTCAGCCTGCTGCCACAACGCAGCCAGTAGCTCTCCTCCCCTCACCGCTTACATGAGTCTGCCTGATGAGCCCGGCTCCTCTCTCCTGCTGCATGCGACCACCTAGCCAGAGCCTGGCCCTCGGCTTGGTGTTGTTGCTGCTGGCAGCAGCTGGAGTAGAGGGACTCCCTCCAGGGACTTGTAGTGACTGTCAGGAGGAATCAGGGCTCTCAGAGCTCGGAGGAGCCTGAACTGAGTCAGAGCTGGGGAAGCAGGGAGAATTGAGAGCTGGCAGGGGGTGATTGAGTTGCACAGTCACACACAGAGACAACAATGTGGGGGCTAGCTAGTTAGCACTGCAGCCCCTGCTCTCCCTTGCCCATAGAAGCAGCACAAGAGTAATTCAATAGGCCTTTTATTAGTGCAAATGCTAAGCCTCTGACAGATAGTGCTGCTTCTCTCATAATTCTGAGCTCACAAGCATTAGGACACCTTTACTAACAGGTGTCATCAGGAATCAAACTCAGTCCCTGGGAGTCCATGTTGTTTATAATCTTTCACTGGAAGCATAACCCTCTCCATTTATTTACTGTTTATCTGTGGGAAAGAGACTAAGGGACAGAACTCTGGTGAAGACCTTGGGACTGCTGGAAATTTATAGCAGACATATTGTTGAGATTTACATACTGGAGAGGCTTGGTGTGATCAACGGAAGGCCGACACACACACACACGGCTCAAGCAACAACTCCTTTTTCTGAGCCGCTATTTGATTTGGCCATTTTGGAATTGCCTGCGACTTTCTGCAGCTTTTCCAACAGCATTCCACTAATTCCGCACCCTTTGCTCTGCGACATTGGAATCATCTCTGAAAGTGTCGGAAGAAACATTGTTCTGCTACTTTTGTACTGTAAACGCATGTAGGAAAGTGCCGGTGGAAGTAGTGGAATGAAAGTAACAGAACGAACACCTCTATCAAACTGTCCTGCTCTTTCCATCAGGAACAGCCACCGCGGCAGCTTGTCATTTCAGACATAGGACATTTTACTTTTTCAGAAAGTCTTAAGCCACTTTGTACAAAATACTGTTCACAGCATTTTGGAGGCTGGGGCTGTAATGTTTTGAAGAGCCCTTTCAGGCTTGACCGCAAGCAGACGCAGATACATGAACTTGTTCTAGTGATAGAAATAAGGATCTAACAAGGCTACCCACATTATGCCCTGCAATTCACAAGGCCTAATTCGTGACAGGATGTACAGAAGTAGATAACAGTTCACATTGCTAGAAAATACTAGATAAATCTGCAAGACTAGAATGGCTGTGAGCTGGTGTAAAAGCCAAAATTAAAAAGCTAGGCAACAAGAATGTGGACGCTGAAGGTCCTATGGCTGTTTCCCATTATTCTAAGAAGAAAGAGGACAGTAGTAAGTCCCGGGAAGGGGGGGGGGAGGAGGAATCTCATCCCTAAACACGAATGCGTTCATAAAGTGCCCCCCCGATTCTATAAGCAGTGTGCTTGATCAGGTCTGGCATTCCTGGGTCCAAGGGTTCTCTCTTTTTCTTGGCCCAGACAGGAACTTTCTTACTTCTGACTACAAATCAGAGCAGCACCAAGGTTCACATGACTATGTATCTGTCAGTGTGTACAACTGTGTAGCACAACACAACATGACCGTGGGTGTTTTTAAATGAGATGGCCACATTCAAGGACTGCCTGTCCTTGCACAGGGCCCGTCTTGTCCGAATATCATAGGGTGGTGGTGCACGCTCCCACACACCCCTCTGCCCCCCCCCCATGGGATATTTGGAAAAAAGCAGACATGCCCCCATGTGCGAACAGGGTGGGCAGGGCAGCTCTGCATGGCGCTGCTCTTCAAGAGTGCTTGCCCATGCCTGGCACCCACATACCCTCCCCCAGTACCAATCACACACCCCGCCCGTCTCATCTAAGCATACCCCATGCTGCATATTCTCTACCAGAGAACAGGAGCAGGGCCAAAACTGAACCATTTTATCTGCCAGAGAGGTGTCTCCTAGGCAGTTAGTACAGTGGAATCCACATAACACAAACTTGCTTAAGACTAATTTTTGCTTATTCTCTGCCAAGGTCAAAATGTAATTTAATTCTGCAGGCAAGAGCTTGATTTTTCATTTTGAAAATTGCATCTCAGATCTTCCAAGTGGGCAAACAGTGAAATCTTGCTGAACAGGTGATCAAAGTGAGAAGCAGTTTCCCTGCCCAAGCATTCCAGAAGAATACTCTCCCTGTCACTTAATGTTGGCTTCTTCAGCAAGCTTGATATGGTGAAATCTGGCACTCGCTTTACCCAACAATCTGATTTCTCCCTACAGCATGCCAGAGAACCACCAACATGGCCTAGGAAATTTGAATTCTTGACTCTGCTGTATTTTGATGAGACCATTTCTCTTAACCCACACAAAAATGCAAAGAGACTATTATAAGCACGGCAAGGTTCAAACAGTGTTCACCAAATAAAAACATAGCAGACTTTCCCTGGGAGCACTGGAGCAAATGTTCAGTGAACTCCACTCAGAAGGTTGAAAAAGTATTTTAAGAAACTCGCTAGTTCTTCTACACCAGACCCCCCCGCCCCCCCCAAAAGGGGGGCACAAGTAAACCATTTTTCATGTTGCCTTCTTAATGGCAGTTACCCAGATTCCTCCCTACCTGGAACAACTGTAAACCAATTAACAAGCCCCTGGTATGTAACAGCTTATTAGCATTGTGTCTACAATGCTAATAATTCTCTCCCACCGCATCACTCATGAGAATAAGGCAAAAGGCAACAGTTAAATTGCTTCTATGCCAGAAGAACTGAAGGAAAATCCCATTAGAAACTAGGCTGAATTTTGGAAAAAACAAAAGCAAAAACCCTTCAGGTCAGCCCTTTTAAATTTCACCTAGTGAGAATCATTACTGAATCTCCAAAATTAATAGCCTTTAGCATATAAAATCTTTTTGTTGCATTTTTATTGTAATCTCACCTGGCCATGTAAACCTGTTTTTATCTTAGTAACTGTGTACACTGACTTGTGCTGCATTTTGATTGTATTCTCCCCATATCACATGATTGTAAAC
>QEPC01003426.1:703839-718642 GCA_003113815.1 Sphenodon punctatus
ATAAATGTGTGAACAACTAAATAAATCTATAACTATGATTTAAGATCCCTTCTATGTGAATGTCTCATATGTGCAAACCAGGGTGTGTGGGTCCCCCGATCCAAAGAGAGCTAATTCCCTAAATCCTAACATTTTAAGAATGTAACTAATGTAGTAAGACGCTTTATTGACAAAAAGTGGAATGCATTTTTGATATTTTATTTCTGTGTACCGACATTCTCTTCTATAGAGTTATCTCCAATGTCACTGAAAGTGCTCTTTAGTGACTACTTTAATCTGAATGAGGTTTACTCCTATTGGAAGATAGGGTTAAAACAGACATGCAGCCAGCATGGCAGTGACCTGGACCAGGTCAGGAAGCCACAATGCACACGGTCTGGAGCAGATCACAGTGCCACACTGACATGTCCATGGCTGGGGGACTATGGAGGGTAGGAAGCATGCCAGAACCTGTGGCCAGGCAGCCCTGCCCCCATGCTGTGCCCAGCATCCCATCAGGATGGACAGCCAATGACAGCCAGCCATGTTGGATCCGACTGGCTTAGGAACAGATGCGACAGCCTGCTGTGGCCTGCTTTGGCCCAGTCAGGCTGGCCTTAGCCAGGGCTGTGACTTTGGGGGTTTCCCCAAGGTCAGAGCCCAGGCTAGCGGATGACATAGCTTGGGGGCAATCCCAGGTCAATATCTGTGGCACCTGCATGTCTGGGCCAAAGTGGTCCGCTTTCACATCTGTTTTAACCCATAATTGGTGCTGGGTGTCATGTTGGTTTTTTTGTTTTCTTTCTTATTAAAAAATAAATAAAGGGACTACTATGGGTAAGATGCTGCAAACGCTGGAGTTGTGAGAAATTGTTAAATAAGACATTCTACATAGAAAATATAACTAACTACCCCCATGACCAGAAATTTTGAGGGAAATATTTCTGTAGCACCTACAAAAAAAAAAAAAAAGCAGCGAACAGCCCTATCTTATAGAAGCTCTCCTCAGAGGAAACTTTCATGCCCGTGATGATTTTTGTTGCCCTTCTCTGTAGCTTTTCCAGTCCTACTGTGTAGTTGCCCCCATCTCAAAAAGGATACAACATTTGAGATGTCACACCATCGATTAATATAGAAGCATTATGATATTATACAAGATATATTTTCTAATTTCCCCTTCCAAATAATTTCTAACATTCTTAGAACGTTTTTAAATGAGAGGTTACCATGCATGGCCACTCAGTAACTACTCATCTGACCACCCTTCTGAAGGTGAAGCCAAGGGATGTCGCTCCTGTGAGCCACACAGCACCCACTCATAGGGCACTACCAAAAAATCTGGAATGCCCCATGCCAGCCAAGCCAAGAAAAGGCCAGACCAGTGCGCTTTCCCCTCCCCCATGGTCTGTGGCTGCAGGGGTGTGAAGCACCTGCTTGGTAGCCACCCATTAGGATCCCTCCCCACTCACTCCTCCCAAGTGGCTGCTCCACAGCTGTGTCATTCAGTGGCCATAGACCTTGTGGGGAAAAGTCTTTTGCCCCTGCCATTGCCTCTAGAGGGACCCTAGCAGGACAGTGTTGCACTCCTGAATAGGGTGGGACCTACCCTCCTTTCTCTTGTGAGCACATGGCAACCTAGCCACATTCCTAACATTCCTGAACTGACTGACTGGTTTGTCACATGAGACCTCCCTGTCTTGGACTGGATCATAGACCAGGTGACCTCCCAAGAACCAATGTCAGCAGAGGGGGATAGGACATTAAAATGGACAGACCACCCCTTCTTTGCTCACTTGCCTCTTCCTGTCTGCTTTGTCATCTGCAAGATCTGGGCTTCTGCCAGATCAGAACGAAGGACTGAGCCCCATATAAGTTACCTCTACATGGAGTTATATGCCACCAGATCAACTGCCTGAACCAGTACAGTTTAGGAAGTTGCAGATTCAAAACCTCGTACCCCCTCAAACTGGACTCTGGGGCTTGCTCAATTACTTATCTTGCTTCTTACCCTTTTGTGCCTTTTTAACCCTATAAGTAAAGCCTAGTTTTTTTCTATTCTTAACTCCACTTGGGGTGTGTGTGTATATATACGTATGTGTGTACTTGCAAAGAACGCCTCCCTTCGCCTGGAAGGCATTAGCTACCAAAGAGGGAGAAAGGAATTCCCCTCTGGCTCTTTTAGCCAAGACAGCTTTTGACCAAGCTAAGCACCTCTGGGTGGCTCCATGGGTTCTGCCTCCTGGAAGCAGGAGAACACCAGATAAAGGGGACTAGGGTGCCTTGAGAAGCTGTGGGCTTATAAATGTCTGGGGTTCACATATCCTGGGTTGTGTGGATCCCATCTGATTTGCTGCCACCACCTGAGTTCCAAGAAAAAACAGTTTTTCTGGGGTTTGCCAGCTGTGGGGATTTGGGTGAACACAGCAAGGTGGCTGCCTCAGCTGTATTAGCGCCCCCTTGCTGCATTTTGCCACAGACCCACCCCACCCTTGCTCGCTTAAAAACACCCTTTAACTGCTGCCTCACCCCAAGCTGAAAACTTCAATAAATTGTCCAAAATGACTCCAAGGTCCTTTACCCAAATGGTAACTCTTAATTTAGAACCCAGCATTGTATATGTATAGGTCTGACTAAAAGCACTACTTTTAGTCATTCATGCAAGCAGAACTGAACATAATGGTCTGCAAAGACTGGTCCATCTAGTTAAGACTCATGCATATCATTATATGGAAATTAATGTGCTCTTCTAGTGCAGTTATTTCCCAGTTGGTGACCTAAAAGTACAAAATAGCCTGTCATCAATACTGTACATATGGGTAAAATTCAGTGGTAGATACTATGTGGCTTTTGTTTAAATGTAAACAGAAAATGTGTCAGAAGGGAACCACCTTATATGAATAACAGAGGAACAAGCAACTTAAGGATTTTAATTTTGACGGATTTCTATTTTGAGGGTTCTACTAATCAATCCCTTCCATCTCAACGCTTACATTTGATGGCATCTGATCCCTCAACAATAGGCTAATTCACTCTTTCACAGAGAGTTTAACCATCTCTTTGGGTCAGATTTGAGGTTCATGATACTATAGGATACCACCATTAAACATATGAGTGGTCATCACCCAAATTTTTTGCCTCAATCGTATTTTATATTTAAGTACAGATGGAAATAACTGCAATAGTGGTTGTATATTTAAATAGGGGACTGCAATAGCGTTTGGATGCAAACTGAATTCTAGATGGTCTAGATACATTTTTCCTTTACTGCACCGCAGGGGTATAGTTTTAATAGGTGCATCCACCCCAGGGCCCAAGAGCTTGGTGGGCCCACACACATACACTGGAGTGTTGCATGTGTAAAATGAAAATGACCTTCCTCACACAGTTGTTACGAGGATAAGCTAGATGAAGATCATAAAGTGCTTTGAACACTTGGAGAGCTATATAAATGATCGATGGAATACATATACAATCTACGTGTAATCAGTCAGCAAAGCTAGGACTGTATCCCATTGATACATAGCTGAATATTTTCCATTTTCCCTAATGGATTTGTTTACACATCTTTTACAATGAACAGAAGAAGATATACAACAGAACCCACTGTATCTCAAATAGATAGTGTGAACGGAAAGAAAAATCTGACCACTGATATTCTTGTTACTATTTCAAGAAATGGTGATCAGAAAACCTCCTGAATACAGAGTCTAACTGCAAGATACTCTTTAAAGATTAAAGATTCAGAGTTGAGTCATGGATAGTAAATTACTAAAATTGTATGTTTTTAAATATATGGGGTAGAAATATTTCTAATAAATAAATACAAAAATCAAAGTTAACAAAGTGTCATGGGGGGATACTTAATTCTGAATTAGCCTGAACAGCCTTGTGCTCAGGGACAGAACAAAGACATCCATGCTGGATGTCCAGTTCTCTATACCAAGTAAAGTATTCACTGTTTGTGACAAGAAGTGAAAATAGATGAGACAGGAGCCCAGATTAGTCCCCTATGGATGGGTGGCTACCTGCTTGTCTATTAGGTGGCTGCCCCTACTATCCATCTGCCCCATGATCCTACTCACAGCATCATCCTAGTGAATGTGGAACCCACCATGCGGGTAAATGCTGGCTGATGCAGGCAAATGTGCACATGTGTGGCTGCCACCTGTCTGTTAGGGCCCCACAGAGTCCCACGTGGAGCATATAGAGTGGTCCAGGGAGTGACAGGGCCTCAGTGATGGAGGGGGGTGGGGAGACAGATCATGGCGGGGAGGAACCCCTGTCTATCTATCAGATTTGTCATATGGAACCTGAGTGACAGCTGTGCGTGGGCTCCACAGAGCAACCCCAGACTCTAATGGGATAATCTCTCAGCTGTAACTTAACACCCAAAAGGCTTTTTTAAACAAGTGGGATTTCTCCCACAGATTAAACCTGCGGCTCTGGAAAATTTCATGGGGGGGCGTTAGATGTTCCTCCGTGAACCGGAAGTCGACCGGGCGCCATTAGAAACAGAGGTGCCATGCAATTCCTGGGTGTTTTGAGACACATCGTAGATAAGACCTCGATTATTGGGTTCTTATCTGTGCCATGTCTCAAAACACCTGGGAGTCGCGTTGCGCAGCTGTTTCTAATGGCGCCTGGGCAACTTCTGTTTCACGAAGGAGCATCTAAAGCCCCCCTGTGGAGGTTTCCCACAGCTGCAGGGTTAAACTGCAGGAGAAATCTCGCTTGTTTAAAAAGGCCCTTTGGGTGTTAACAAACAAGACATTAGCCCACACCAGGTGGGTATCCACCTGCCCATTTATTAGGTGTTCATCCCCACCAGCAACATGCAGAAAGGCATGGGTGCTTTCCAGGGGGCTGCCCTGGCAGGTGAAATGCCAGGGCATCCCCTTAGGAAGCTGGCTTTGCAGAGGGCTACTCAGCTCTAGCCAGAGTGACCCCTTGAAAAGCCACAAGCAGCTACCTGGTCAATTTCAGACTGAAACTGACCAGGCAGCCATTTGAAGGCATAAGGGTCTGTGTTGGCCAGGAGAGGTGAGATCTCTGGGGCAGTCCCTTGCAAAGCTGGGTCAGTGTGCTCTCCTCCTTGCCAAACAAATGTTTGGAGGGGGGAAGCTGGACTCAAAATCTCACGAGACTATGAACCTGGTTCTTGTTGTCTTGAGATTTCTCACAAGAATTTTTAAAATTCTTGTTTCTACCCTACTTCTGTATGGCAATGGTCACATTATTTTCCACTGGGATGAGTGACCGCATCACTATGCTCTGTTTCTCCAGTCGTGGCCTGAGGATCTCGGCAATCTGCAGAACAAGGTGACAGGGCATCCTAATGTTAGAAATCAACTCAGCATCACACCAAGAGGACAGCACATTCTCCCACCAGTCTGTACTTTTTGCATTGACCCATACAAGTCTCTTGGTGGGTACATGCACAGGGCACTGTTGACTGAAGCCATGACTCCTGACATGTACCTCTCAGCACACATCAGCTCCCCTTGCAGAGCTTCAAACTTCCCCAACGTGGTGTGTTGCCACTGGATGAAGGCAAGTGCATGGTGACAAAGTAGGAGCCCCACCACAATGTGGTGTGCCCCACAACCACAGGTCAAGCAAGAGCCCATCTGTGTCTTGCAGTCTTATTGAGCCAATGACAGCAGAAGGTTTGGATCTGATGGATTGCTTATAGGTTCTGCTCAGCAGCGATATTGAAGACCAGGAGCCTGAAGTTCTCAGGATCCATGGCTGAGCTACAGGCATCTGTGAAGTCTGCAGATGACGCACCAAATGGGTGGTTGCCTAGCTAGTACTGGCTGCGCATCACACGCAAGCAAGAACTGGCCACTATGTAGATCTGGGTGTTGGTGAATCTCTAGAGGAAGGCGTTCACCACCAAGAACGCCCTGCTGTGGACCTGTGCTGCATGGACTTGGTGCAGCGATGGGACTTGCAAGAGGATAGCCCTGGCCTGTCTGAGGGATTGCAACAGAACAAAAGGGAGGAGACAGTCTTTTAGATGAGCAAAATAATAATTGCAAGTAACTGATGTGTAAATAAAGTATCAGTATACTCTCCAGAAATTGATTTCAAAACCTATGAATTCAGCTCATGAGTACAAGCTAAGAGATGGTAAGAATACATGCTAAATATAAGCAAAGATAGCACACACTTTCATTAAAACATATGCTTGAAAAAACCATCATAACTAAAGTTTGACATATATTGAGTCATTGGGACAGGATTGTGTGAAAAAAGGTCTCTCCAGAAATTGACGTGGCCAGCCACTAAGTGATGGCAATGTTGATGGGAATGGAACGTAGGATGTACTTGGGTCCCAAATTTCTCTCAATGGCAAGAGGAGTCTCCTTATTCCAATACAATACTTGTGCATCTCCCCAATAGTTAGGTATTACTGATCTTCCAACATGTTTAGAAGAGGGTACTCCTGTGTTACAATAGGTTTCCACCCGGAACATCCAGCATATGTACGTGTCCTCATAAAAGCAATAAATTATTGGGAAAATTCCAAAATCTCAAAAGAATTATGGAGATTGTTAGTGAGAAGAGTGAAGGCATTTTATTTAAGCTATCTATGTATGAGGGACTCCTAAGTTAGACAGATATCTATGTATGGCCTGGGCTGGGCTAACAGACACATTTTAAGTACACCAGGTAAACTGACTAGGGAAAGTGATCCAGACTGAATGCCGATGTCCCAGTGATTTTTTTTTTGGTGGAGATTTGCTCATTCACTTGATTACAAAATGACCCTAATCTTATTTACAAAAATAATGACTGGAACATGACAGAGAATGTAGACAAGTAAAAACATCCCCTTCACACACACAGCATGTAGTGGAGAGTATTCCTAGTTGGAGATGATAAAAACTATGCATGTAAACCCCCTTTGTGGGTATTATCCAGCACAAGGAGCTGAGAACTGAACAGTTTATAGCAATTTCCAAGGGTTCCAGAAAGTTATCCGCTTACTGTGACTTCGCATTGGGGAAATAGTGTCACATAACAAGGGGATCTAGAGAGCGATGTCACTGCCTCAATGTAATACGAGGATGAAGAGTACTGTGAATAGTGACAAAACTAAATAATCTCAGTGTGGAATAAAGTTACTGGTTCACTACTGACCTAAGAACTAACATGCTGCCAAGAACTAACATGCTATTAATACCTGCAAAGCTTGCTCCACCTGAAATCTGTTACTAGCTCACAGGGCAGATTAGATTCAACCCCTTCCCCCCAGCTATAGCTAAGCAATGCTGAAATGGATCCCCACTTTGATTCCTGATCAAATGCATATTAAGTGATGGTTGGCACGGAGTAAAGACCCCCTGGGGAACTAGCATGTCTTTAAAGGTGATGCAAATTTGTGTTTCCACTTAGAGATAGGTATAGGTTAAAAGTGTGTTACTGATGTGATTTCAAAGGAGTCGGAATTTTAATCCATGAATATTGCTGGTGGAGGTTACAACTTGCAAAACAAATTCCATTTTTAACCTCCTTTTAGTAGCTGGAACTAAAAAAAAAAGTTAAATATCAAATTTGTTTTGCATTTTTTATATCCTCCCCCCCTCACTTCTTTCTATTCCCATTGTTTAAAAATGCACAAGTAGTTAGATTTACTCTTGATCATAGGGTGTTTATAGACCGGCTGCACGTTTCAGGGAGCGCTCCTGGCTGGGTCAGGTTGGGGAACAGAATAAATGTTTCCCCTGCCTGACCCAGCTGGGGAGAAACATGTGGCCAGCCATCCCCCCCCTCACCCCGGTTCTGTGGCAGCTGCCCCACCCCCAACATGAGGGGCAGCCATTGCTGGCAATAACAGGCAGATGGCAGCCCCCCCCATGCCATGGCCTGGCTGGCTTGGAAACAGATGTGCCCACTCGGTTCAGCCTGGGCCATGTCTGTGGGCCCAATTCCTTCTGGGCCCATGTTTCTGGGCCAGCTGCCTACCCTGCCATTGTCTGTACTGGGCCCACATCCAGCGGCCCAGAAATAGACACATGGGTGATACACTGGCCCAGGTGGGCTGAAGTGGACCGAATCGGCCAGCGTTATGTCTATTAATACCCATAGTTGTTTTGTCCTCACAGCAACAGGGTATCACATCTATGCTGCCAGAGAAAGTTATATTTTCACTTCCATTTGCATTTTTAAAAAATGGGATCTTAATTTTCATAAACTATGGTTTTTATACAGCCAAATTTTAGGCCAGGTTTCTGTCCCTTTTACAGTACTTGGGTTTTATTAACCCCCTTTAAAATAGATATAGCCTCTGAGGTTTCACAAAGAACACACCCTTTGAGTTAATCACACTGCCTACAGAATGCTTTTACTGCTCCATGCAAATAGAGGTGAAAGTGCATTTATCTTGCTATAAATAAGGTGACTCTTAAAGAATGAAGTTCAGAAGTGTTAGTTTCAGTTCTTTAGTCTACCTCTACTTAAGCTGCCTTTGATGGTATAACTTCAACTGTTATACCATCAGCCTCAAAATACATAAACTGCTATCTCAAGCAAAGATTCTGATTTTAGTTAAATTACTGCAAAGCTGCAGTAAATCTATTGAAGGCAATGGAATTATTCCAGATTTAAACCAGTGTAGACCAGATCACAATCTGAGCCTTTAAAAATGTAGAAGGAATGTGTTCTCAATTTGCAACATGTAGTAATTTCAGAGCTTTCTTTTTTGTATTTTATGGAATTGTTAAAAGTACTGTAACTCAAATATTTGTCAAGGAAAAAAGTTCATAATAAAAAATAATTTTACTCCCATTTTATCTGGAGAGAGCATCATAATAGTTAATTCATCAGTGTTTAATTATACGTAATACGGATCCATATTTAAATCCAGAAATTGTGGGATCAGAACCACAAGCAGAACCGAACCGTAATTCCATGTGTAAAACCACCCCTAATGCCTGTAGACTTTTTAATAAGCAAAAATAAGTGACTTAACAGGGTAAAGCACTGGGGGGAGTGCTCGCAGGATGCTGCCCATTGAGTCACACCACTACAGTTCTCTTTCAGTTTCTCTCACCTTTACTCTGGTACAGTTAAGATAAACAATTCCATACTAAGTTCCCAGTCCGCCTAGAGACTTTACAGGCACCACCCTCTGACCTGGCCTAGTCTAGTTAGCAGTTCTTCTCAGTACTGGGTTCCACTAGCTCCTTTGTCCCTTTTGTTATAGGACTGTGGCCAGGCACAACCCTCTGGCGCAGATACCTCTTCTACCAGGTAGCCAACTCAGCTCAGCCACTTGTAGGTAGAGATTCCCACAGTTCCTTTCACCCTGGTAGGCTCCCAACTCAACTCTCTTTCTGAGGCAAAGCGCTCACCCAGCTCCTGTCTCCTCAAGGTCGCTCTGTCCGACTAAGCCCCATTCAGGCTTTGGGCTGTTCTGAGCTATGCCCAAGCCCAGGTGTGAGGTATCAGGCGCTGTCCTTTACTCACTCTAGTGCCTGAACCTCAGGTAGCACCTTCACCATGTGGCGGGTGCAACTCCAAATAGCCTGTCAGTGCCCCAAATACCTTGCTCCCTGCTATATGCACAGTGTACAAATGTTCTCTGTATAATATCAAGGTGCTCATGTATACATCATATTATAATGATCAATTAATCATGTTGTGAAAAACAATTAAAATGAACCTGTGATGAGTTAGAGAAGGTCCAATATGTTCTCTGGAAGGCACCCAGTAAAAATAAGTTTAAAAGGACATTCACACACATCACAGAATTAACATATTTTGTTGATCAGAAAATCGGTGCATGGTGGTCTTTGATTAGCCCCTTCTTTGGCCACTCCAGCCCAGCAACTTCTAATCCTTCAGTGCTGAACCTATACTGAGCACCCATGTTGAGCTCTGAAATGATTCAGTGCTGTTCACTGTGCTACTAGTTCACTACCTCATGAAGAATGCAGCCTCAGTGGTATCCCCATAGTGTTTACATACTGTTGGAAAATAGCAAAAAATGGTCTAGACTAGAATTGAAACAATTATCAGCACTGATATTGGTAACCATCAGATTTGTGACAACAGACTTGATAACGATCAGTTACCAACATTAACCATTTATTAACTGATGATTTAACCAAGTTATTGCATTATTGTATTCCTGCTTTGCCCCATTTGCCGCCCATCTGTTCCACAGTTACTGGCTTTTGTTCCATTTACCCAGAAATCCTTTCTTGTTTACCCCCCTCCCTGGTCATGTTTTCGAGTTTAACTCAGATTTCCATTGGATGCTTGGTTGAAATCTGCCAGATACCCAGCTTTGCTATTGGTCCAAAGTAAAGCAGAAAAGAAAAAACACAGAAAAAACAGTACACTGGTAAATCTGTTATGTAGTAACAGTAAAGTGGTGTTAACTGGTATTTGGGTTAATTAGTTGACCACTGCGATATGCAATTACCAATCAGCCAACTGATTAGATACCTAGCTATCTGGAATTTCAGTCATTAATGTGGTTATGAAATTAAACTATAGTCCAGACACATTAATAAAATTAACTGTAGAACACTTCCAAGGGGTAGGTATAAAAGCATGAAAATACCCCCATATTATGGGTTAAGAAGCTAACCCATAAACTGGTTAGTTTGAGATTAAGTTACAAAGTCCATGGCAGAACAGAAAACATGAGTCAAGACTTCTCTATATTCCAGTGCTGTGCATTAACCATTTATGAGACTTCCATATGTTGTGGTGATCTGTACTAGCAGACCTTGGTGTAGCACTATGGCCTAAAACAGTAACAAAGAATATTTTCATGGATCAGTTTACTTGTATAAACTCTCAACACATTGCTGATATTTTTGCTGCAGGTATCCTGTCAGGTAGTAACATCCTTGTTGCCGCCTGATGTTCCAGGGATATAAGACAGACAGTATGACTACAAGACTACTCCTTGTACATCTCCATGAAACCCCAATCTTCCACTGGAACATTAGTCCTCCAGAGGTGAGATAGAGAGACTATGGGATTTATACTGTGAAGGTAACAAAGGAGGGTGGGAAAGAAGTTAGCAACTATTTGGAAAATACTATATGCCATCATATCAATCCAGTGGGCCATGTGTTAGTGATTCCTGGAGGAGTGGCTTTAATGTGTCCTTCATGCTTGATCATTGTTGCAGACTTTCTCATCTAACCCACTTCACACATGATAGTCACATGTGAGATCTAAGCATCAGGTTTGTGAATAACTAGGCTTCCCAGATTCCACATGGCTGATTTAGGCCTGCATCTTTGCACGGTAGATTAGCTGATTCCCATGCAATATTCTCCATGTGTGGATTTTTACGCAAGATGTTAAAAACAGGAGATTGTCTTCTCTGCAATGATATTAAAGAGCGTGTGGCAGTTTTCATAACATTTAGGATGAAAACATACAAGAGAGCAGCCAGCCAGATTCCCTGCCCAACCTGTGGAGCAGCAATGCAGCTGCCACCAATTTGGCCGGTGTAGAATACAGAACATGTGTGCAGCTTCTGGCAGCTGCCACACTACCCCAGCACCCTATGCTGGGCTGAGGAACCAAACACAGGGGCAGGACTTGGGCCCAGGAGCAGTGCCAACTGGCTGCCACAAACAGGATCATAAGAACATAAGTAGTGCCATACTGAGTCAGACCAATGGTCCATCAAGCCCAGCATCCTGTCCTCCAACAGTGACCAATCTTGATCGCATGGGAGAAGAATCAGCTGTCACAATGGGCAATCCATTCCCCGTTGTTCACTCCCAGCTCCTGACAGTAAGAAGTTCATCCCATAAGCTACTTTATTATTAATTATTATGATTATTATTATTTATTTATTTATTAGCAAGCATTTTTATAGCACCATCAATGTACCTGGTGCTTTACAAAGTAATTTAATAGACACGGTTCCTGCCCTAGGGCTTACAATCTGAGAGATGGGGGAGGGGGAGACGAAGAAAGGGGAACAGAGGAAGAGACAAGGAGTGTAACATTCACGAAGATGCGAGGTTTCAGTTGCACGCGCTTGGCTTGGTTACATCAAGGTTACTTGGTTAATAGCAATTAACCTACTCTCTAAGAACTTATCCAATCCTTTTAAAAACCCAGCTATGCTACTGGCCTTGACAATGCCCTCTGGCAACAAATTCCATAAGTTAATTATGTGTTGAGTGAAAAAGGAATTCCTTTTATCTGTTTTAACTCTGCTGGCAGCTAGTTTCATGGTGTGTCCCCTAGTTCTAGTACTATTTGAGAGGGGAAATAACCATTTCCTATCTACTCGTTCCGCACCACTCAAGGTTTTATAAACCTCTATCATGTCCCCTCTCAGTCTTCTCTTCTCTAAGCTGAAGAAACCCAGCTTGACAAGCCTCTCTTTGTGCGGAAGCCGTTGGTGCAGGCTGGGAGTGAACAGACACCCCCCAGCCTGGCCACCTCTCAGCTGATGGTGCAGCCAGAAGCTGCTGCCAGCAGGGAGGGACGAGGAAGGTCACTCTTGCCTGGGAGTGATGGGTCCCAGGTGGATCGGGCCCATGAAAAGCATGGCAGCAGCAGATCACAGCTAGACTCCGGGCTAGAGTGATCCTGTGTCTCATCCACAGTCCAAGGCACTGTCATCCCTGCCTGGCTCCCCCTGGCCAGTGGCTGGGGTGCAGGGAAACCAGTGGCTCAGCCTTGGTAGAGCTGCGCCTGGAGAGAACCTTGCAGGCTGGCCCCCTTGCCTAGGGGTGGCGAGTCCAATCCAGCAAATGGGTGGAGGCAGTACTCGTGCCACGCACTGAACACCCGGGTTTGCCACCGCTGAAAACCCAGGAGCAAGTCTCGCTACTGTGTGGGTGAGAGATGAGGATGGAGAGAGAAGAGGATGGTGCAGGACTGGGAGCTTGGTTTTGTTTGACTCTGGGACCCACCACTCCCAGGCAAGGGTGACCATCCTCATTCCTCCCTGCTGGCAGCAGCTTCTTCTGGCTGCACCATCAGCTGATAAGTGGCTGGGGGGGTGGGGTGGGGGTCGTCTGTTCACTCCCAGCCTGCACCATCAGTGGACAGGCAGCTGGTGGTTGCTGCTTCTGGATCCAAGCCTTGCCGACATAGTCTCCTTGTTCATGGTGCTGGTGGACTTTGCTTTGTGCAGGGGCTGCGTTGAACCTAACAAACGGGAGGGTGCACATTAACCTGGATTAGCCCAGCTGGGCCAACCTTAGCCCATGCTGCGTCAGCCACCTTCTCCAGACAACACATCAGGTAGTAACTAGCCACCTGCCCTGCGGCAGAAGTAGGCAAACATCTGGCAGCCATGTAACAGTCGGGGCAGGTGAATCGCAGGCTAATGTCAGCAAATGTGTGCTACTGTCTTGTTTATTTTCTCCTTAGAGGTCACTGTGTTTTTCTCCAGAATGTTTTCCCATGTTGTGTCCCACTGTTGCACACTGTTCATCAATTGCTGCTGATCTCCTAGACAGTGACCCTGTAGTGGTACAGTGTTGTTATAGCAGTATTCTTGTATTATTTATTATTATTACTATTAATTATTATTATTATTATTATTATATTTATTATTTAATTATTTATTTTTAGTTTGTCTTACAATAATGCTTCGAGTTTCCAAGTGAAGTCAAAACCCCACTGGGTGAAGCACTATCTTCCCTGCTCTAAACAGACAAGACAGAAGAATAGGGAGAACAAATGCATAAAGATGTTAAGATTTAACTGCCAGACCATTGTTGAGCCCCCAGATGACTTGCCAAGATTAAACATTAGAACAGTGGCAGAAGTAGAAATAGAACACAGGTTCTCAGTGCCCTAACCACTGGACAAGACTGTTTGTCTAGGTATGTAATACTGCCAGGCTTAAGCCTGCAGTCTGTAGTAATGGCAATGCTTACAACTATGGGAAGTCCCAGTGACTTATTGGGACAATAAACAGTGCACTTGGCAGCAAGTGGCTGCTTGGCCAAGGCTTTAATTTGCAAAGTATTTTGAGCTCTATAATCATTATTATTATTATTATTATAGTAAAATATATTAAACTAAAATCTATTATTATTAGCTTTGTGTCTGGATTTCCTCTATCCCTGATAGTCTCCAGATAACGTCCTACACATAGCTTTGCAGAGCTCTCCTCATCATATTGCTCTCCTCCCCTGGGCTGCCGCGAGGTAGGAAGAGCGGGATATAAATGTGTTAAATAAATAAATGTGTTAAATAAATAAATATTCACGGATACTTAAAGTTACACTCATCCAAGAAGGTAAACATATGATCACCTCATATTATGCATTTCAGAATGAGAAGTAGTCATAAGCGATTTTATTTTTCTTCAAGAATTCAGTCTCTCACACAGATCCTGGCCATTAAACAAACAATCACTAGTAACTACAAAGGACCACAACACCATAGGTGTTTTCAGACGTTACGAGATCACAGTCAACCACAGTGAACCACACTCAACCCCGCGGTGGGGCCAAAGGGCCCTGAACATCTGTTCAGCAGCTGCCAGATGTTCACCACAGACAATCCCCAGCAGGGGAAAAAATTAAGCACTCTTCCGAAACTCCGGCCTGGACCATCTCTGAAAGTGTGGTCAAAGCAATTCCCACTGGGAAACAACAAAATATAACATCGGAACGGCACCCACCAGTTGGAATCAAGCAAAACAATTCCCAGCCGGAGACAATGCACGCAGCGTCGCTGCCAGGCAACGAGCAACAACACAGGCCGGGGAGGGAGATTTAAAGGGCACACAGCAACAGGGGGACGTGGTGGGATGGAGAGAGGTGGAAGGGACAGGAGAGCGGTGAGAGAGCAAGGGAGGAGGAGGAGGAGG
>QEPC01003426.1:723691-734015 GCA_003113815.1 Sphenodon punctatus
CTCAGATTGGGATTCTGGTTCTTCTTCTCACTTACAGTTACTAGGCCTCCTCTGGGAGTTTCCTTTGGGCCTCTTTTCCTTTCAGCTCACTTCCAGCCTTTAGGGTTATTCTGAGCTTTTCTGAAGAGGTCTGGGCCCATAACCTGTTGCAGAGTAATAACTGATCACAATCACTAAGGACAAATGCAGCTGAAGGTTTAACAACAGAACTTTACTTAAGACTTTCTCAGGCACAGATCCTTAGTTACATCTGACTAGTAAGAAGACAAAATGGGGACTGAGGCAATGAGAGAGAAGGGAAGAAGGAGAGTGGTTACACAAAGGAATTCAACTGTAAAACCCCATCTCCCTTCCATGTGCATATAAACATAGCAGCGCCGTCTGGTGGCTCTGTAGTCAATTACTGTTCTTAACTGTTCTTAATTCAGTAACTTTAACTTATGGATGTTGCATATACCAACAATTCACACATGGTGCGACCAGAGTCAGGGTGCAGCAACACAAGATGCCTGACCCTCCCTGACTAAACAATCCACAGGATGCAGCTCATGTATCCAAGGGCTGCCAGATGTTTGCCTTGCCCCAGGGTGAGATGAACATCTGCTTTCTCCACAACACCCGCTTGCTTCGCCTGTGCCCGCTTCTCTGGATATCCCTCCCTCAATCAGCTATTTTTCAGGGTTGGGAGAGGGGTGCACATATTGCTCCTCTGGGCTCCTCCTCCCCCCATATGCTGTCAGTGGATGGGGGAGAGGGGAGACTGTGCTCTTTGCAGGCTCCCCTCTCCACCCTCCCCCAATCCACTTGACTGACAGCTGATGGAGAGCCTGGGAAGAGGACGCATGCTCTTCCCAGACTTCCCTTCCCCATCAACTGTCAGGCGGTGATGGGGGGGGGAAGTGTGTGCACCCTCTCCTGCCCCCCCAACAGCTGCATATGGACTGTGGGCCAATCATGCACTGCAGGGGTCAGAGCCTCCAGCTTCCAACCATGGCAGTGGCTCCACAATTGGGTCCAGTTGCCTGCCTTCCCCCTGCTTGTGTGCTCAGTTTCCTGCGCTACCCTGCAGTGTGCAGGGCTGATTGTCCACCACTGGGCAGTGCAGGGATCAGACCCAGACAACCTCCAGCTGCACCCTCAGAGGTCATGGCCCACAGTTTGGGAACCTCTGAATTAAAGCATACTTTGCATTTGAATATTCATTATAAACTGATGCCTCATCTACCACCTAACCTGATTCACCTCTGTTCCTAAAACACATGATGATACATGCCCTGCCTCCTTGGTGCTAGATTCCTAATATATTTTAAAGGTTTTAGAGAAGCAGGAAGGGCATGAGTGTTTGGATATTACAGAAGATTTCTGACACCAAGAAATTGATTTGAGCTAAAATTCATTTCAGATCCAGACCAGGTTGATACTTTTCTTTTGTTCACAACCTCTTCTCACCTGCAGCCCAAAATCTTAAACCAGATAGTTTACAGATGCCTAATGAAAATGGAGACTCGCCACTGCTCCAGTGCGCCAGGACTTGGTCCTTTTCCATAGCAAGTCAACAGGTATCTTAGCTTCCTTGGAAACCAGATTAGGCCTTAAATATGCCTCAAAGAAAACTGCTTCTTGTTAGGCAGAGTTTTATAGAAATCTCACATTTCTGTTTAATTTGCATTAGTGATAGTGCAAAATATCAGGCATCATTTTACGGCCCATAAGTGTAACAAGCAGGATGATGATGACTGATGTTATTTCTACCAGGTAGGATTATATTGCACCCCACTACCAGGTGGTCTTCAGAGCGTTTTATAACATAAAAACATAAGATAAAATTCAGTTAAAACCTAAGTCATATAAAACACTTTAAAAGAGAAAGGTAAAGAGGGAGGAAGAACACATTAAGGGGAACCAACAGTGGATCCTAAAATCATCTGGAGAATAAATCTCCAGGTGCTTTTTAAAGGTGAGGATGGAGGAACTCATCAGAGGGACATCTGGAGGGAGTAAGTTCCACACTGTAGCCCTACCACAGTAAAGGTCTGGTCGCCTGCTGACTTAAGGTGCGATAGTGGAATCCTTAAAGAGTGGGTGGTTTCTGAGAACAGATAGCCATCAGCATGAGGGCTCAAGGAGCAAGTCTCAAATATAGCCAGGACCTATGCCATTCAGGGCCTTGCAAACCTACCGTGCAATCTTAAATCCAATCCGTCGCTCTACAGGCAACCAATGCAGAAAATGCAGGGTGGGCGTGATATGATCACCGCTATCCAAACCAGTAAGCAGCTGTGCTGCTGCATTCTGAACAAGCTGCAAGCAACAGGGATGCACTGCTGGAAGCCCATAACAGTTATTTATTTTATTTATTTAAATGTATATATTGCCCGTCCCAAAGGCTCAGGGTGGCTTACAAATTAGGGAATTACAATAATTGAGCCTTGTGATCACCAGGGCATGAGTCACTGTGGCAAGGTCGTCCTGGGATAAATAAGGGTGTAGTTTATGCAAATTGTATAGCTGAAAAAGAAATCTTCAAACCACATACACTACCTGCATTTTCATGGACAGAGTGTGAACAAAAACTACGTCCAAGTTCTTTACCTGGCCCCCAATCTGTACCCAAACCCTCTCAACAAGCCGTGGCCCATCCTCATATTGGCTGCCTCTCCCCACCAGCATCACCTCTTTCTTCCCTGAATTAAGCATGAGGTGGCTCCAATACAATCAGCTAGTTCTATCATTCATGCATTCCTTTAGGACAGAGATCAAGGTGACAGAGCTCCCAGAGCAAGAGATATACAGTTATGTATCATCAGCATACTGATGATACTCAACCCTGTGCTTGACCATGACATCCCTGAAGAGTTGAACGTATACATTGAACAATATGGGCAAGAGAACAGAACCTTGAGGAATGCTACATTTCAAGTTTCTCGGAGAGGATGCATAATCATCCATCACCACTGATTGACTGACTCTGCTCTTCTAGGTATAATTGAAACCACTGACCAGCAGCTCTCATCATGCCGGTGACATTCATCATGGACCTCACCAAGCAGCAACCCATTGTCAGATGTAACAAATGCTGCTGTGAGGTCCAACATGACCAAAATGGCCACTTGTCCTCCATCTAAAATCATCAGCTGATCATTGAGACAAGTGTGGTCTCTATCCCATGGGAAGGCAGGAACCCAGAATGGAAATTTACCCAGTATATTACTGGAGTCCAGATGACTCTGAAGCTGTACTGCCATGGCCTTCTCAATCACCTTCCCTAAACACAGTAGGTTGGAGACTGAGTGATAAGTAGCAAGCACTCCAGTGTCCAGAGATGGGTGGCCGGCACCCTCCCCTTCATAAATGTTCTTCTATAAAGGTACCATCACACCCATGCTTGCCTTCAACAGCCAAGATGGGCACATGTTTGCGCTGCAGGTAGTGGGCCCCAATGAACCCAGAAATGCATGGATCTCCTTGTCATCAACCACGCCAGAGACAACCAGGGGGAAACAGTCCCTCGGGACCCTGTGGCTTTTCATATCAAAAGGACCAGTAAGTCCCTCCTGAACTCCATCATTTTTCTCTGCAAAGACCATAGAAGACTGTTCACAGCACTCTGTTGAAGAAACTGTAGATTGGTTAAAGTAGTCTGGATTCACCAGACTTCACACAACCTGGAACAGTTGTGCTATTCCATTCCCTGCTGCGTCTATGCCCAAGGAGAAGTGCAACCACTTGGCCTCGGTAATAGCCCTTGTACACCTGCATAAACTCTTGGTACAAATGAAGATCATCCTCCAGGCATCTCCTCAGCCATCTACTCTCCAATCAACACCCCAGCCTCACTAAATCCACCAGATCACTATTACACCACAACAGTCTGCAGATGGTTGAGATAACTAGAGTCCGACGAGGAGCCACGGAATTGAGGACACCCTTTAACAGATGAAAATAGCTGTTGGTGAGCCTGTCAACCCCCTAGTTGGAAGAGACAGACAGATGAACACCAGCACTCAACATCCCAAACCTGAAAATCAACCTCAAAAACAAGGTCAAATGCCTGGCCAGCCCTGTGGGTGCTCTCCTGGACACTATGGGTAAAACCCAGAGATGTCATTGCATCCAGGAATTTGAAAGCTGGACCCCTGGAGCCATCACCACCATGGACATTGAAGTCCCCCAAGACAAGCATCCTGGGGCACTTCACCAGCAACAATGACACCAACTGCAGGAACACGACCCTGAATCCCCCTCATATTTCCTGGGTCTATATACTAGCAAGACCATAAATTTTGGTCCTGCCCCAGTGACACAGGACATAGCCAGGCACTCAAATGTATTTGCCTCCAAGGTGGGCCACCTCATGCATTTCAGGCAGGATGGAGAAATCAAAGCGCCTCTCAACACCTTTTCATTCTAGATGAGGCTGCTGGATAACCAAGAACCCTGGTGGAACCAGCCATGTCAAAACAGGGCCTGCAGTATCATCCAGCTAGGTCTCAGTGATGTATCAGTCTTATTCACTACAAACCTGGCAACAGTCATGCAGATCCTCATGCAGGAGGATTCTGGACTACCTATTCCCCCTTGACTATTCACGATATTTTCAATGGGCTCCATCCACAACAATCTGCCAACGGCATCTAGGTGTCCTCTGCCATCACTAAGGATCTCCTCTCTTTCTGATGATCAGAGAAGGGGGCTGGTCACATGACAAGGCTGGCGCTTACAGTGGAGAGTTAGTTTGGAGGCTGCAGGAACCATCCCGCTGTGGAGGTGAGTGAGAGTCTACCCTGCCCTGGTAGGGAGAAGGAGGTTCAGAAAGGCCCCGGAGGACCTTAGCGTGCCATGAGGGCTCTATGGAGGAACAAGGTACATCGGAGTCCCCAGACAAGTGTGTGACAACCCTAAGACAGAGGAAGGCCAAGGGAGGAAAGAGTTGATGATGACCCACCTGAAGCAAGGGCAGCAGTATACCAACAGGTAGTAATCCAGCCAAGAGGGCTAGGGCCGGGCCAGGCTAGGGCTAGGAGGGAGGGATTGCGGCATGGAGCCTGAGAGAAGCCCAGTGATGAGAAACTGAGTCTATTTTGAGACCTTGCCCAAAAGCATGGGCGTAGCTAGGTGAGGACCTATGGGAACAAACAAGCCCAACACAGTCTGTAGGGTTTGCCCAATGATGTTCACCGAATGCAGTGGTGAGCTATGGGGGAACAAGCAAACCTAAAGTGGAGCAAGAAGAGTTAGAAGTGGCTCAGTCACAATAGGGACTTTGAAGGAAAGTCCAGGACCACCCCAAAACCCCCAGGAAGGGGTTGGCAGGATAGCCCTGGGCAAGGGGCTCAAGGCAGAAGGAGTGGAGGATATAGGAAGGCCAAGCCAAGGGGGCTTCAGTATAATGGCAGTGGGGCAGAAGCCCATAGGCTAAAGTTAGAATACGCCTATATGCCCAGAAGAGAGAGTGGAAGAGGCTGGGTGCCAAGACAAGGAGGATTTGGTATAATGTCAGTGAAGCAGGGAGGTCCTTAGGCTGAAATTAGAGTAGGCCTGGTAACTCCAAGAGTATGCAGGGCAGTGAGTCCCTAGAGTTAGTGAGTAGAGGACTAGGGTATGGAGGACACTCCAAAAGAGCAGTAAGAACTTGAGGTATGGAGGACAACCTAGCTACAGAAGAACAGTGTTATCGAGAAAGTGTGGACTGGTCCATCTCTCCCCTTGGGAAGGGGAACCACAGACTGTAAAAGCAGTATGGGTGGAGACCCATGGTTGGAACTGTGTACAAGAGCTAAATCCCTGAGAACAAACATCAGCGAGGGCTACAGTGTCACAAGAGAAACCAGCAGATCGCTCCCCCAGAGACAAAACAACAGGCATAGGACAAACAAAACTGTGAGTGGGGTTGATCCTGAAAGGACTTGTGGTTGGGCTGGATCACTGCTCATCATGCTGTATGCAAATGCAGAAAGGAAGATAGTTTTCTATGGATAAGGTCAACTTCTCTTCAAACTCCCAGCTTGAGTGGCAAATTTTAATGGTGACAGTGAAGTGAATGAAGTAGTTTGGCTTGTTGAGTGTATTTATTCACCTCTTCAGTAAGCAATTTTTTTTTATCTCACTGCTTAAATAAATCATAATACTAAAAATCTTTAATGTTGCACTGCGGTTCAGTCTGGCATGAACAGTTGACTGCTGACCATCACATACTTTCAAAACCAATTTCTAGAAAGAAATTGTGGGTTAGGCATATAACTTATGTTGTACTTTCTATAGCTAGTATATTTTAAATCTACAATTTTTTAATTACAGGTACTTTCTTGGTACAATATATTGGGAAATAAATTACCTTTACTAGGGCTCCTGTACTTGGAGGTATTGAGATTTTAGT
This sequence comes from Sphenodon punctatus, assembly GCA_003113815.1. Lineage (NCBI taxonomy): Eukaryota > Metazoa > Chordata > Lepidosauria > Sphenodontia > Sphenodontidae > Sphenodon > Sphenodon punctatus. Next base: position 730,068 of record QEPC01003426.1, read on the forward strand.
GTCCCCTTGCTTTTATTAAATATATACTATGAAAACCATCTGTAACGAAACAGGAGGAGTTTCAGCTTTCATGTCTGCAAAGACCATATCCATTCAATTCAATTTATTTCGACGTGACCATTGGTCATTGTCGAGATCATATCATGATTATCACAAAGGTGATGCACTCTCCATGGAGAACTAATTCACTCTGCTCATTCTTCTAATCCTTCATCAACGGCCTGAGATTTGTCACTGTCTCATTCCTGTAAAGACCAGTGTTAAAAGGCCAAGTCCAGAACAAATAAATCTCTTTTCTACAAGAGAGGTGACTTTATTAGTTTGAAACAGTCTTAGAAAGGTAATAATTATAAGTCAGGGTTTCCTGAGTCATGAGGATCATCACTGAGGCATTCCCATTTTCATAGCCTCTGATACACAAGGGACAGATGTGGCCAGAACCTCATCCAACTGCTTTTGACTTCCTCCAACTGAGTGGAACAAGTACTCATTTACAGAGGGGATGGGGGTGGCCATATTGTGTGACAATAAGCAGGAATTTCCACATCCTGGATGTAGCTGAATGCCTTAACCACTCGGCTGCCTTGCCAAACTGCATGGCTTCCTACCTGTTAAAGGGGATTGTGCTATGCTTTGATGTATGGACTGTGATTTGTAAATCATTTACTCTGGAGTAGTCCCATTAAAAACAATGGAGTAAGAGGTTTGAGACTAGACTTCTGCTCAAAACAAATAATAATTTAAAAAAACAAGAGAGAGAGAAAGAGAGAGTACTCTGTGTGTGTGTGTGTGTCTCCTGAAGCAGACTACAGCAATTCTGACAACAAAATAGCAACTTTCTCTACAAATAGGAAGGGACCCTGAAAATGCAAAGGCTCAGGAAAAACAAAATCAGTTTCCAGTGGCATACACCATAGGCTGGATAAAATATCATACCTCCTTTCAGACCCAAACTGTACGTGACTGGAGGCTAGGCTACTCCTTAGGCACAGGTCTGAGCATGGATAGAGGCCTATGGTTTGACCAGCAAAGAACCCTGGAGCATGACACGGCTTGGTATGTAGGAGAACGGAGACAGGTTGGAGCAAGTGAGGAACATCAGAGGGTAAGAGCAGATGTGATTTTGGCTCACTGTGCCACACTTTAGCCCACTGTGGCCTGGAACCTGGTGACATGTGTAAACACACACCGCCAGATGTTGACCCAGGATTGCCCTGGGCATACACAATAGGATGGATAAAATATCATACCTCCCTTTGGATCCAAACTGAGCGAGACTGGAGAGTATGCCTTAGGCAAAGGCCTGAGAATGGATGGAGGCCTATGTCTTGACCAACAAAGAACTCTGGAGCATCAGAGGGTAAAAACAGATGTGATTGTGGTCCACTGTGGCCTGCTTTGGTCGACTGTGGCCCGGGACCTGGTGGCACATGTAAACACGTGCTGCCAGATGTTGACCCAGGATTACCCCAGGAAGTGTTGCCGCTAACCTGAGCTGTGACCTTGGCAAATCTCCAAGGTCACAGCCTAGGTTAAGGGCTGCTCATGCAGGAAAAAGTGCCTCGTTGGCTACCATGGCTGTCCGTCATCGTGGGAGGCGGGGTGCTGGGTGCAGGTTATGGGTGTGGTCAGACACGCACATGTTTGTTGTGCTCCTGGCCCTACCTGAGCTATGTGGGTAGTGGGATGGCTCCCCAGCCATGGACACATCCGTTTGGTACCCCAGCCTGACTCGGGCCATGTCGCTCATGATTTTCTGTCCTGGGATGGGCTGGGGAGCAGTCCCACCTGACACACATCTGTTTTTCCCCAGAAAGACAGCAAAAAACTAACTGATGCAGATCCTGTAAGGACTTTCAGTTGGGTTGGACTGTGTTCTGCTACAGGTGGGCAATGCTCTGCTTTTGGAGGCAGCAGTCACCAGAGCCCCACAGTACCTACAGTGGAGACCAACATTTTTGCAGCTGTAACTTCCAACCTCTACTTTGGAGTGAAAATTATTTCAGTTCCCTAACCTGCTCAGTAGTTGTATCCCTCCTGAAAGATTATGATAGGAATACAAATGAAAATCAATGAGTCTTCTGCCCTTGTTTGGGATGATGAGAATCAAGTAAACATTCTTCCTCCTGATCCCCTGCTGCCGTTTTCAGACTGCCAGGAAATTTGCAAGCTGTCACTGTTCACATGAATGTTTTGGCTGCATTCTAGTGGAATTACCTGCTTTTCAGATAATACAGTGAAACTGTACAAGAGTGTCCTTCAGGAGACAGTCCAGGGGCCAAATTTGGTCTACAGAACCTGTCCCTGTGGTCCCTTTCTTCCTGCTGCACACAAATTTATTTATTAATTTAAATTTCTATCCCATCCTCCCCCTAAGGCTCAGGGTGGCTTGTAATAAAGGAAGGAACCGTAAACCTCGAACCCTCACTGAAAACTTCCCCCAAACAACTGATTTGCATATACGTGCATGAAATAAAAAATGCAAATGTATGATTATTATTGATAAAGAGCTGTTAGGAAAGAACTGGGGAGTGAAGAGGAACGGCAGGTGGGGTTGGGCAGGAGAAAGAGTGAAAGGGGGAAGTTGAAGAAAATAACATGGGGCACATAACTACCCACCCAACCCCAATTCCTATCCTCACCTGTCAAATGCTTTACCAAACAGAAATGTTTTACACTGTCTCTGGAAGACACTCAGACTTGGGTTCAAAATGAACCTCCAGAGGAAGGGAATTCCACAGAACTGGGGCATCAACTAAGAACACTCCCCTGCACACCCTTGTCCCAGAGCAATAGTAACAGGTGGAACTCACAGGAAGGCACTCCTGGATGACCTCAGGGGACACAATGGAGCATGATATTATTTATTTATTTATTTATTTTGTAGATTTATATGATAGGACAGGCGATCTTTCAGATATTCAGGGCCCAGGCTATTTAGGACCTTAAAAGTCAAAACCACCACCTTGAACAGTGCAGATTCCAAAGTACTGGTGTAATGTGCTCCCAGTGACCTGTCCCCAGAAGGAGCTGGGCCACCATGTTCTGCACCAGCTGTAGCCTCCGAACAGTCATCAAAGGTAGCCCCATGCAGAGTGCATTGCAATAGTCTAGCCTCGAAGTGATGAAAGCATAGATTACACTGGCAAGGTCAGAATCAAAAAGAAAAGACCACAGCCTCCTCACCAGATAAAGTTGGTGCGAAGTTCTCCTGACCACTGCTGCAACTTGATAATCCAGTCGCAGCATGGGGTTCAGAAGCATTCCATGGCGGCAAACCTGAGTGACCAGAGCAGGCCGGACCCCATCAATGACAGGAGTCCCAATCCACTCCAAGTCACATTGTTAGGAACAACACCATTTCCCTCCCAAAATCATAGACTCCCCCAACCCCCTTGGCAGCACCCCACAGGTCAAAGGGTGAAGTGGAACAGAAGGGGAAAAAGGAAAAAAAGAAAGAAAAAGCCCCATGCAAAACCGGTCTGGTCAGAAGGAATAAGAGAATGGAACAAGGGAGGCTCCTGGGTAAACAGTGGAGCGGTCAAAAACAGGTACCTCCCTCTTTTGAGATGAGCCCTCCACGGCCACCCAAAACTCTGAGAAAGCAATAGCTCGATCGTTAGGCTGATAGCACCACGCTTTTTTAAGAATAGCCTTCTTTCCCTGACTATAGAAACTCCCTTTTGTCCTCTTGTTCATCCTGCCATGCCTCCGATTGAAATCCTCCAAGGCTTTATTTCCCCCAAAAATATCATGCAAGGGTTTCTTTTTCTACCCTAACATTGCTGCGTACCTTTGGGACCCCTTTTGTGCAAGAAGTGCCTTTGGGATCTTTTGCCCTGCCTCTCAGAAACCTATAAGTGCCTTTGACCCCATGAGCAAATTGTGTCATTCTTGAACGCAGACACAAGCAGGTTACTCTATGCGTGTTTGCCCCAAGGATCTCTC
>QEPC01003426.1:735237-745371 GCA_003113815.1 Sphenodon punctatus
ACCCTTCTCCGAACGCCGCTGGATCTACAGGGTTACCTGTCCCTTTTCAACAGGATTGGATAGGTAATATTGCTTATTTTCCACTTTCCCCCCGCTCTCCCTCCCACAACGTCCACTTACATCAAGGTAACCAGACCGGAGGGTTTTTGTTTGTGAATCCTTGTATATGTATGTCAACTGTGCTTGGCAGGGAGGTATAGAAAATTACTTGGAGCATCCTAATTGGCCCGTGGGTGAACTGTTTATGTATTATACATAGTTCTTTCTCTATAAATCTCCCTCATTTGTATCGGAGTATCCCCTTTCTGTGTTGGGGTGTGGGAGGGAAATTCTAGCCAGCTGGCAGTACATCACGTCCTCTGACTGATCCCCGTGGACACGCATGGACCCTTTGAATAAATTTGGCTAATTCCCCCCAAATTTAAGAGGTTATTTGGATATTGGGATACCGGCCCCCAATATTCACTTGTGGAGTGGGTCCGTGTCCTAACAACATGCCCAGCCCACCATCATCACCTCAATCTTACCAAGATTTAGCCTCAATTGGCTCACTCTCATCCAGTCCCCAACCACAGCCAAGCAATGGGTAAGCACAGAGACTGCAGGACCTGGGCCAGATGAAAAAGAGAGGTAGAGCTGGGGATCATCATCATACTGATGACACCTCACTCCAAACCTTTGAATGATTCCACCCAGTAGCCTCATTTAGACACTGAACAAGAGGGGTCCTGCAGGGTTCCGTCTTGTCTCCCCACAGGGGAGGTCATGAGGCGATGATGAGAAATCACCCATCACCACCTGCTGAGACCTCCCTGACCGGAATGAATGGAATCATGGAAGGGCAGTCCCACGCACCCTCACCAGGTCCTGCATTTGTGGGTGAAAACAGACATGACGCTAACCACCCTTGGTGGTTATTTATGCATGTTGCAGGGCTGTATTGGTGCCCAATGCAGTCCTGAAACATGCATAAATGACCACCAAGGGTTGTTAAAGGGTGGTTAGCGTCATGTCTGTTTTCACCCCATGTCAACAATGCCTCATGATCAACTGTGTGAAAGATGCTGAAACATGATCAGCTTCTGAAAGATGTAAAAAAAAAAACAGGGTACAATTCCCCTTGTCCATCTCCAGANCCCCATGTCAACAATGCCTCATGATCAACTGTGTGAAAGATGCTGAAACATGATCAGCTTCTGAAAGATGTAAAAAAAAAAACAGGGTACAATTCCCCTTGTCCATCTCCAGACACAGATCATTGACCAAAGCCACAAGTGCAGTGTCCATGCCATACCCAGGATAAAAGCCAGACTGAAAAGGGTCTAGGAATCCGACAGCATTGAGATGAGCCTGGAGCTAGCCTATCAGGCAACCACCTGTCCAATAACCTTGCCTAAAAAGGGAAGGTTTGAGACAGAGAGATAGCTGACTAGGGAGTCAGCATCCAAAGTTGGTTTCTTAAGCAGGGGTCGCACAACTGCATACTTAAAGCCCAAGGCATTAGGCACCCTGCCATCCTGAAGGGAGACGTTGACAACCCTGGCCAGCAACGGCCCCAACATCTCTTGGCTGGCTTTCACCAGCCAAGATGGTCAATGATGTAATTCACAACTGATCGCCCGCATCACTCCAAGTACATTCTCCGTATCAGTGGGCGCTACTGATTGAAACTGATCAAAACAAACAGGACAAGATTCAGTTTCCATAACCCCAAACTCTGACTCTGCAGTGGAAATGACAGCACTCAAGTCATGGCAAAAGTGAGAGATTTTGTCTTTAAATAAAAATGTCAGAGTGGGCAGTATATGATTCAGTTTCCTAGCAGAGACAGGCCAGATTAACCAGGCCCGTCATAACCCGGGACAGCTCCACCAGATGAGACTTTGCAGATGCTATGATAGTGGAGAAGAAAATCTTCTTTGCCACCATCACAGCCATGGCATAATCCTTCAAAAACATTCTGTGTCACAGTTGATTGGTTTCAGTGCAAGTCGAGCTCCACCAGTGCTCTACCTACATACACCCTCACTTCAACAAGTCCTCTGAATATCATGGGAACCTTTGCTGTCATAGCAGTAGGTGCAGATGCCTGGATGCAACCATGTCGATGGCCAAGGTCAAGGTGTCATCTCACAAAGTGACCAGATCATCAACAAAGTAGCTGTCAAGTTCAGTACATAAATCCCCCAGAGAATTCTGGAAACCAATCAGATCCATTAGTCTCCAAAGGTGGATCATCCTAATGGGTACATAGAAGGGCAGTGATCTGGGCCTTCAGAAGGTAATGATCAGACCATGACAACGGTGTTGGAAATACACTCTCGATAATCAGAATCCCTGTTTTCAGGCCGGTGCAAAACATCAAATGCAATGTGTGTCCTACCTCATGTGTTGGAGGAGATATTACCTGGGATAGGCCTTGGTTGCCAAGGTGGCCATGAACTCCTACTCTGCCCCTGAAAGCCTGACCTCAGCATGCATGCTGAAATCACCCAAGATAATAAGTCTGTGTGATCCCAACACCACCTCTAAGGCTGGCTTGGCTAGAACAGTCAGGGAATCAGTCATGCAGTGGGGTGGTCAGTACACCAGGAGAATTCCCAACCTATCCCCTGCCAAATCCAACACAAGGTGGACATACTCCATATTGTACAAGTCAGGCACCAGATACCTCCAAAAGGTCAAGGTGTGTTTACAGATCACAGCCACTCCCCACCCCCACCCCACCCCAACCCAAGAACCTAGGCTGATGCTGCACCAAGTACCAATAAGAATTGGCCCAGATGCCTGATCCGGTCAAGTCTCTGTAATGCAGATGAGGTTGGTGGCCTCATCCTGAATAAGATCATGGATGGTTGATGTTTTATTAGCCACCAACCTTACAGTGAGAAACATCAGTGTCAGATCAGGGGCCCTACTGGCCTTAACCCCCAAATATCCCAAAATATGGGGGCAGCGGGACACAGGGACAGAGGGGGGAGTGGTACACAAGGACAGAAATGAATTGTTTCTCCTGGCATGGAGGAGACTGCTCTTCACTTTGCTCCCCACCTTCAGAAACCAAAAGTGAGCGAGTGAGTGAGTAAAAGGGAGTGTTTAGTTTTGCGTGTGTGTGTTTCTGTGTATGAGAGAAAGTGTGTACCTGAGTATGTCTGTGTCTTTGTGAGTGAGAGAGGTTGGGTGTTGCCACCCATGACACCGGGAGGGACATGGCCCAACCCAGCTCAGGATCACACTGCCACAGTCTTGACTGGGTCTGACCACACAACAAACGTCCCTGCTGCTGCTGGGGAGGGCGGTGAGCCACATGAACACGCCGCCACCCAGCCCTGCCCTGCTCTGCCCTGTGCTGTACCCGGTGCCCACCTCCCATGACAGGCAGCTATGGCAGACCACACATGACTACACCACACATGACTAGGCCGCTAAAGCCCACGCCGACACAGTTGGGAAGACCGTAGCCCAGGCTGCGATCCCAGAGGTCTCCAGGATCAGAGTCCTGGCTCACCACAGACACGCCCGGGAGCAATACCTGGCAACATCTGGTGACCTGCCCAACAAACGTGGTGGTGGTCCGCGGGCCTCATTTGTTAACACCCATTGACAATGTGTGTGTGTGTGCATGCGTGCACATGCATGTGCCTGGTCTCTGAATCAGAGAGATGTGTGGGAAGGAGAGATCATTTCATTGTGTAAGCAGACCACACACTCAGCTTGCATTGTTATTTCCTTCACTTTCCCCCTTCCACTCTCTCTCCTGCCCAATCCCTCCTGCCATTTCTCTTCATTCCCCAGTTCTGCCCTACCAGCTCTTTATCAATAATAATTACACATTTGCATTTTAAATGTCATGCATTTATATGCAAATCAACTGTTTTGGAAGTTAGGTCCTTTTTTCACCAAGAAAAGTAATAGAATGACACTGACTTATAAGAAGTTAAAAAAATAAAATCAAAGGCTTCTTTACACAGGTGGAGCTGATACCTATTTGGTCAGAAGAGGGACAGGAGGATCTGTAAAGGGAAGCTGCAACTATATTTCATGGTACTGCTCTTTGTTTTAGCTGGCAGATGTCAATAATAAGAGAAGGCTCTGTGGGTAAAAAAGCCAGTCACCAGCCACTCTGGAAAAGGGGCCTACACTTGCAGTTAAGCTGCAGTGGATGGCGTTGTTTATCTAAGTGACATTGACTCCTCTGTTTGAGCAGCTGTGATGCCAATGACACCTTGGAAGTGTCAACTCTGTCATGCTGCTTAGGCCAGGCATAGATCTGGAGTCCAGATAGCTCTGCAAAAGATCTTGGACTGCCTACAGTGAGTCAAAGCAACTCACCACATTGGCCTTGAGGTTTCTGCCCATTCCTTAACTAAAACATCAGAGGAGGCAGTGAGAAACTCCCAGGTGCATGTAAGTGATTTCTTTTTCCCTCCTACTTTTGGTTTGTTTGTTTGTTTGTTTGTTTGTTTGTTTGTTTGTTTAAGCCATAAAAGGGGGCAAACTGGGGCTAACAGATTTGCATTTTTCTAAATTCCATCCTTGGAATCCAGTCGTTTAGCCACAGCTAGGCAATATTTATCGTGATGAACAGCTGATAGTTCAGGTGTATTGTTTTCATCCCGTCTTTTCCGTACGATACAGTGGGAGCAAACTAGACAGCAGACATCTGCAGCTGCACTATTGTAATTCCCTAACACCACCACCACAGTGTAGATACTGTTGCAATCCCAGTAGAAGCTGAGATCATCTGGATTCTTTGAGGGACTTGTTTTCTGTCTGGATGAGACAAGTAGCTAAATAAGTGGAATAGGGCCCACTTTAAAATGAATACATTATGTCTGAGAGTTGGGGGGGGGGAGGGGGGGGGATAAGTCTTGCCCAGAAAAGGTCCAGAAAAAGGTGTGTCTACTGTATAGAGGTCTTAAAGAACCATGGAAGAACAAAGCAGAGTAAATGAATTGAACAAATATATGTCTGGAATACAGGAGTCTACATTTTGTCCCTTCAAGTGAATGGACTTTTCACCTAGTCTCTTTCCCCACCCCCATCCCAGTCTTTACTGAGGATAATATTTATCTTGGCTTTAGAATTTCTATTTCACACTCCAATATCATCTTACATGTAAAATTTTTGGGCACTGTAAAAATATTAACAGTTAAATCTTCTCTCCCCACCCCCTCCAAACTCAGTATGAGGGGAATACATAGGGCTTGTTCTCACAAGCATACCAGGAAATAGGGGAGTCCTCTGTTCCCATTATCAGGGAAAAGCAGAGAATAAATAGCTCTTTCCCTACCCTGATCTCCCTCATTTGGAACTGCCAGCAAGGGGAACTGGAATGCCAAGCAGAGAGTGAGACAGTGGCACAAAGTGGGAGACACAGAAAATGGGAAGTGCTGAGGGTACATGGAACAGTGGAGGGCTGGAAGTACTGGGGAGTGCACACAAGCATGTATCCCCAGAGTAGGAACCTCATTGTCCTGCTTATTTGGAGAAGTAACTGACCTGCTCTCATTATCTTTACTTTAACCTCTTTACTCATGGGAACATAGAGAGGGTTAACGTGGGTACTTTCAAAAAAGCTTTGGTGAGAACAAGTCCAAAGTTAAAGATCCACTGGTGAGGTCTCCAGTAAGAAATCCTCCCCTCTGCTAATGCATAAAGAAGTCTCACATAGCGCAGGGGCTTGAGAGCTTTCTGTGAGTTCTTAAGTGTCTCCCGTCACCCTATTTCCCTTTGCAACAAAAAAAGATCATTTGTGCCACTGCATTCAGTCACTTTCACGATGCATATTAGGGCTGGAAGAAGCCGAAGAGGACTATTGTTCCCCTGGAGAAACTGAGGCACAGAGCCAGCATGACGTTTGCCTGTAGTCTGAGACAGAGACTAGAACAGAAGCCAGATCTCTTGATTCCCACTGTGCTGTATTTGTCTCTTAAACCAGACTAATGTTAACATGAGAGAAGTTAAACTCACTGGATTACCATGTACATTTTTTTTTTCCTAATCACGTTTGCTTAAAATGATTATTTTCTCTCTGTGCAGCTATAGTGTTTAAAAGGAGAGATAAGAAAAGAAGTCAGCCTGCTTGAGAAACAGATGTCAAGGTCAAAAAAAAATAAAACTTCTGCATGGCTGCAGCTCAGGCAAACACATCAAGTCTTTAGATGGTATTTGCTTCTTAACTTTAATCAGTAAGAAGAAAAACAAATCTCCTAAAGAAATATACTACCTGTATTGTATTTGCCCTGGTGGGCAGTAAAGGGAGCCTGAACTGATGTTGATTTCATACTGAATTAGTAGGCAGTTGCCTTGATGCGGTCTGATATGCAGAGGCTAATTAGGGCTCAGAGAGTGGACTCGCTTGTTCCTGCACCTGTTGCTGTATTATTCTGCAGGATTGTTTAGATTCCTAATCTGTAAATTTTCATTGCAGAAACAATTCCTTCTATAGTGATTTGTGCAGTTAGACTGTTTGGAATGGTGGTTCACCTAACTGCATTCAAAAGGGTTTTTAAGTGAGCCTTCATTCAATGCTGCTCCCTCCCCCCTCTTGAAAATAAAAGGTTTAGCTTGTTATGAGCTTTTAATTTTGTCCTCAAAATCCACAAAAAGAAAGTTACATAACCACTTTCACAATCCTGTACTAAAAATATGAGCCACTCAGCTAGGTGCCATTGCAATTTAGAAAAAAAAATACTTTTGGCTCCAATTTTGTCAGACCTGCGCAAGGGTAAATATTTGCTTCACTTTGCACAGAAAGTCAAGCAGCATAACTCCGCAAGACAGACAGACATCTGTATAATTAAAATTCTCATTTGCAGAGAAGGGGGGGGAGGGGGGACAGGGGGAACCATCTATTTCCAGCTGATGACTGTTCAAAATAATGCCATGTGTTCTTGGAACTGATCCCTCTTGGGGTTTCATAATCACAAACCATCATTAACCAAAAGCAAAGAAAGAAAGGTACAAAGGGGCACAAGGCTTCAGTCAGGAATATATTTTGTTCGCATGATACTTAAAACCACAAAGAAAGGGGCTTGGAGTGGTTTCTTTTACCCATGCAGTTACTATATCTCAACCTATTTTTAAAAAACCAAGGTGTAAAGACTCTTAATAGCTTGTTCCTACTAATTTGGTTACACGCTTCTTGTTTTGCTTTTCTGGACTGTAAACTGCCCTAAGCCACTGTGGGAAAGGGCGGCATATAAATTCAAATAAATAAATATAAATAAATACATTAGGAAATTTCCTCATGAAGGAGGAAAATGGGGATCACAGGACAAACATGAAAATACTGCTTCCAAATGACAAGGCTGCATTTTACTTTTCACAGTGGAGAGCAGTTAAGCTGAAAGGTGTTACTATTGGGCAGTTACATTTTCACAAGGGTATAACTTTGCATGCAGAAAGGGACAGAGCCATTAGCATATAATATAAAACCTACAATTGCTGTTTTCCACTTGGCATGTTAGTGCTTCTAGCACAGTGCAAATTCAGTGTAGGAATAAGTTGTATCAAAGGGTTAATTTGCTGGGTGGATTGAGGTGAGGTAAAATGTTTTTGTTGCTGTTCTTGGCTCATTTCTAAACTGAAGTGGGAAGCTGTATAAGCTTAAGGAAGAAAAAAGGGAAATTAATTATTTCAAAGGGGGGGGGGGGTCGCCCCAAGCCCTGACCCATACAAACAGACAGCTATAAATACAGTGCTCTTCAGAGGGGCTAGGATGTTCTCCATACCTGTAATGAGCTGAGGTGGTTTCTACAGTTGCCTCTTTCTTAGGGTGGGGGGTATATAGTCCAATGAAGTGTGGCTGCGCAGTGCTTCTGCTGCTGCTGCTCTCCGTTCTCCCTCAGTCAGGCTGTTGCAGATGCCCATAAGAGCTCCGTTTAAAGGAGCTGCAATTGGGAGAGTTGTGACTTCGCTTTGCAGGGTCCCAGGCTAGCTTTGGTTACAGATGTGAAAGAAGCACTGGAGACTCAGCTCTGACTCCTCTCAGTCACTGCACGGGGATATTATCAAAATCTAAGCTTTCTATTGGCTCTGATCACCAAACAAATCGCACCAGCCCCCCTCGCCTCCCCCTCTCTCTTTCACTCAGCAGCGCTTGTTTCTCATTTAGCCTACAAACATTGCAGCCACACACACTTCAGTCGTTTGCTACATTTCTTCTTTCCCCCATCCAGGCTGTGGATTTACAACCTTGAGGTCAGATTTAAGTTTGGTTTTTGTTTTGTTTTTTAATCAGATTCTCAGTCCAAACGCTGTTGTTTATGTAGGGAAATTCTCCATCTACTAAGCCACAAAAACCACTCATTCCTTTCAGATCTTCTTCCTCCTTTTTAGCTGAGGGACCTGCAATGTTAAGAATGCACCAGGATTGTGACTGTGAAATGCTTGACATTCAGGCACTTTTGGGTCCCTGCTTGTAAAATTAAAAGCACAGAGCCTAATTTACTGGAGGGCTAAAATGGGGAAATCTTCCGTTGATCCAGGACAAAGTACTCATTACCTGGGCTTGATGTGGTTTCTTTGCAGTTTTGGAGTCATCATTATCTCAGTTTTTCTTTTGTTTGCTGAATGCAGCAAATCAGTTCATAGCCTTTGCACAGAAAATAAAACAATAGTATTCGGGCTCTTTACATCACAGCAACAAAAATAACTGTTTCTTTGCTGCTACGTGCTATCATGTTTCACTGCCATTCTCAGTTCTTAGGATTGTTTAAACTTGACATAGGTGGCATCAGTCTGTCTCACCGAGGGATTGTGTGCAGTTCAAATGTCAGACCTGTCTTTGGAAGAAATGACAGTACTGTCACTTACCCATCCCTGTGTCCGAAGAGGAGGAAGATGACTGACAGAAGGAAATTCTTTGGGTTCTCTTAGGGCAGAAAAGTGTTGCTGTGTTGTCAGTTTCTTGTGACTCTCATGATTTTAGATGTTCTCTCTTACAGCCCAGCTGCTGGTGTTCTATGTAGCCTGAAAGCTTGCATACTCTCACCATCGGAAAGTGGACTAATAAGCAGGGTTCCTGATTTTCTGTTTAGCACAAAAAACTAGAAAATAAACACAGAGGGGGGAAAAAGGAATTACAGGTTTTTCTGGGAATTTTGAAAAACTCACTAGCGGTAGCAGAAATTTAAAGAAGGTGGAAGCTCTGTGGAGGTTACGGCGTGTGCCTGCTTCTGAGAGAAGAGATTTGGCGCGGGAAGCTAACAGCCGCTTCTGGCGGGGCAGAGGTATGTTGGGCTCCATGCCAGGGCTGACAGAGGGGAGGGGGTTGGAGCAGAACACACATACCCCAACCCACAGAAGGAGAAATTTGGTGTTTTAAATGAGAGAATTTAAAAGGGGGGGGGGTTCAGAGAATTTCCATTATTATTATTTTTTCAGAGAAAACTAGGAACCCTGCTAATCAGATATCATCTAAACTACTTTAACTCCATCTGTTACCAACATGGCAACCACACTCTTACCTGAGCCCAGCTGCTGACATTGTGAAAAACTCAGCTTTCATTTTAAGAAAAAGTTTCTGCTCCTTGGGATTTTGGGAAAAAGCTTGCAGATGTGATTACAATGTAAACTGAAAGTTCACAAATGAAAATATTTGTTTATTTGTTGGATTTTTTCATAATGTTTCACACTGTTTGTTGGTCATAATTGTTAAGCTAATCTTGTGCTTATGAAACATTGAACTCGTGGTTCTTTGGCATTTGGAGGTTATAGCATAGTACAGAAGTGGACAAAGTGACCAGCCCCATGAGCCATGTACCAGAATCGTCATACAATCAAGAGCCACAAGATATACATGTACATGCGCAGTGTGCACACACAAATCTCTCCTGCTCTGTGATTGGCTGGTGAGATTTTGAGGAGCAACTGTGATTTAGCCACAATGAAGTAAGACATGGAGCCCAGGATCAGCCATGGTTGAGAGCTATACTTATTTATTTATTTATTTATTATTTATCTATTTATTTAACGCATTTTTACCCCACCCCTCCTGCACATAGGCTTCCAACAATAAAAACATTGAACAATATATAAAAACAGTTTAAAACAATCAAAGTTAAATACTCTTTAAAACAGGGCCCCGAGAAATACTTGCAACATTAAAACCATAAAACAAGGTAGGGG
>QEPC01003426.1:763455-774440 GCA_003113815.1 Sphenodon punctatus
TGCTGCTGCCGCTACCCGGAGCACAAAAGGTAGGTGATATCTGGGTGGGGGGGTAGGGTGATCCCTGGGGTGGGGGGTGTTAAACCACCCCAGGGATCACCCTAGTACCTGCTGGTGCGGGCTCCGGGTCACCGCTGCCGGCACAGCAGCGGCCCAAAGCCCACACTAGCAGGGACTTCGGCTAAAAATATATATTTTTTAAATCCAGGCTGGGCAGGCTGGGTGGGGGGTGTTCCCCCTTCCACCTGCACAGTCTGGACAGGGGAGGGAAAGTGTTTTTTTCCCACTTATTTCAATGGGGCCAGTTCCCCATTGAAATCAATGGAAAAATACTGGTACTGGTATACTGGTTCTAATCCGGTAAACCGGTTTTTTGGGAACCAGTATCCGGTAAAACCAGTATCCGTTTTTTTTTGTGAAGTCCCTATGTACACAAAAAATATCTATCTAAATCTAAGGGAGACAGAGGAAGGGAAAAGGAACACTATCTATATCTAATAATCAATTATCTATATAAGTATTCTAATCTAATCTATATGTCTGTAATATATATATATATATATATATAATCTATACTACCTATCTATATATAATGTACAGGGGAGAGATGGGCAGGGAAAGGTAAAAGGTAAAATGCAGGGTATGAGAAAGGAAAGGTATTGGTAATACAAGGAGGCCTAGGGAGGATTTTTTGTGTGCAAGCAACACAGTTCTGTAAACGCAACCTGACAAGCAGAGCTCTCACAGAACAGAGAGAAAAAGCCTGACCCTCCAATTATAAAGCATTGTAGTGCCGTCCCGCAGAGCCCCCCTGATTGGTTGTGGGAGGCAGCAGGCATTGAGCAATCACAGAGTCCCATGAGACTGCTGGGGCCTGCTTGAACTGCTCATTGGCCAACGATACATCCATCAGAAAGTGCTGAGCTGCTCGTCCCTCCCAACACAGGCACACTTCAAGAGTTCAACCCTGTTTAGGGCTCCAAGATGTCTGCTCCCTCTTCTCCACATTTCCCCTCCAAAGCCCAACTGCCACAGCACTAATAATAACGACAACGATAATGACATTGTCATTTTCATTATCATTGTTGTTATTATTTATTGTCATTTTCGTTATTTCAATAACAAAAATGACATGCACACCCCTATAATGTGTCCAACTGAAATGGCAGAGACAATTTGGGCAGAGAGAAGTTATACATGGGGAAACACTCTTTTTCTAATTTAGAATCCACCCCCTATCATGGATTCCAATTAGGAACTGAACTCTAAACTTCTGGAGTTTGTTCTTTTGAGCCACTTTCTGTTGCTTTCAGCAGAAACCCTGGGCTAAGGTCTATGTTCCAGAGTCAGGGGGAACATAAAACTAAGAACCACAACTGAGACCACATTCACACCTGATGGACTGGTGGCAAAGACCCACGAGAGAAAGACGCAGCAACTGGGAGGAGCCTGATGCCAGAAGTAGTACCACTGTGAATAGGCTTCTGCTGCTGCTTTGCTCATGGATGACAGTGCTGGATTTTGCTCCCTGCTATCTGCGAGGAAGGTCACAGTAGAACTCTGTTTGCACCGGTGCTACTTCCGGCATCAGGCTCCTCCCCACTACCACGTCTTTGCCTCATGGGTCTTGGTTGCTATTGCATCAGGTGTGAATGTGGTCACAAGTTGTGAG
This sequence comes from Sphenodon punctatus, assembly GCA_003113815.1. Classification (NCBI taxonomy): domain Eukaryota; kingdom Metazoa; phylum Chordata; class Lepidosauria; order Sphenodontia; family Sphenodontidae; genus Sphenodon; species Sphenodon punctatus. Next base: position 765,128 of record QEPC01003426.1, read on the forward strand.
GAAATTTGTATTTGGATCCTGGCTTCAGCTGAGGCTCAAGTAGGCTCAGTAGGAGAAAGGGTCCTAAAATAAGTAACTGGGGTCTGTAACTCCCCTGCTCCCTCAACTCTAGTGTGAGGAGTTCCTATCTAGAGTGGAAAAAGACAGACACCCAAGAGCAGAACTTTGTCTGCAGGCATGGCACATCGTTCTCCTCCTCCTCTGTTATAAGGACCCTGTGGACTCCAACTAACCTCATTAAGTGAGATAGACACAGAATATGGAAGCCAAACCAACTCTGCCAGTATGATTAACTTGCTGCATGATGACTAACAAAGGCAACATGTGCAGAACCAGGAACTGTGCCAATGTAATGCCTTCCAAGGTCTATGAACCGCTAGCCAGGTCCCTGGTTAATTTCCCCAAGAAAAGCATCTTAAGCGAGATTCTTACAAGTGGTTCCCAACATGAGAGGTCTCCCTCACCCCTTTTTTCCCAAGTGGGATGAACACATGCAAGACGAGAAAGAGAAATAATAGATTTTTAAAACCTCTCGCTGGTTTTTCCTTCCAGCTGCATCAGAGCTAAATTGTGCTTGAATGTTTTCCCCTTTTCCTGAAGTCCCCAGGTTTGAGCCCATTGGTCTACAGTTCTGCAGGGGGTCATTGAGGGGATTCTGTTGACCTCTTGGTTTTATTATTCTAGAAATATGCCTGCCACTGAAGAGTCATTAATTAGAGACAGGTCCCTGGTCCATGGGCTTGCAGTCTAGAATGGACTAGGGAGGGGAGACAAGGGAGATAGGAATAGGAAGAGACCGAGATACATTAATGAAGTTGAGAAGTCACAGATGCATTTGCTTAAAGAAGAGAACTATGAATTATAAGACATTAGAAGGAGCATCAGTGAGCAATCTTTGGGGTTGAGGGGCTAGGGAAAGGCTGACAGAAGAGGTAAGTTTTCAGGAGGGTTTTGAATAGGGTGGCCATATATGCACGTTTGAGAGGACACTTATGAGAAATGCAGGGATGCATTTGGATGAAAAACACTGGTCTTATGTGCACACTCTTCACATAGAATTCCACCAATGATGGACTGTCTAATAAGACACTGAGTGTTTTTAAACACACATTTCTCCTGCATGTTTGCTGGTACATCCTGAACATTCTGTGTGTCTAAATCACTCACCCAGATCTTAAACATCTGGCAGTTTGAACTTCTGCACAGATCTTCTCTCAGAACTTTTGTGTGTAAAAGGTTCTCCTGGTAAACTGCTTTGCTCCAGGCAGCTGTGGTCACTTGGTTTCCATGGCAGCCCCTCACATCTACAGCTGCGGCTACTTTAGACTGCCTCAGGGCAGTGTTTGTGTGAAGAATGCATCCACGAACTGAGTATGTGTGTGAAGAATGCATCTGGAACTTACTTGTGGACTTGTAAACCCAGAAGATTGAAAGATCAGCACTTTAAGGTGTTTGTAAAAATGCCCACTGTTATTCTACAGGGTAAAAATGCCACAAGACAACGTAGCATAAAAAGCAGGCACATTGCAAAAAGATGGTTCTGTACATGGCTCAATATGGACTGAGGGTCCCTTCTCTGGTCTTATTTATGACACCAGGAAAGCCTCCTAATAACCTACTCAGAGGAGTAGGAAGCTGTCCCATCAAGTTTAACTGTCAGCTGATTTCTTTTGAACATGTGCTGTATATGATATAGGAGGATCATCCTATCTTTGATAGTGAATGGCCACAGCAGAGGTGTCACACAGAATAGAGAGCTGTCCATATGGTAAGTCACATTTTCTTAAGCATTTTCAGTCCTCATCACCCATCTCCTTGGATGTTATTACACGGATGTGAGGGTGCTCAACCCTGGAGCAAGTCTGATGGTGGATCCCCACATCTTCCTGTTTGAAACTGTACCTGAATATGTTTTAAATGGACCAGGTGGCTACAGTAACCCAGAGTCTGCCCACAAAGTGCCCCTCCCCCACACCATAGAGCTGCAGGTGGATCTACTGCTGCTCTAGGATGCTGCCCACAGCTCTATGGTGTTCCCTAGGGCAATCCCCCGCCAGATGTGGAGCAGCTTCACCTCCAGCCGTTGCCCCTGGTTTGGGCAGCCCACTCTGCTGGCAATGCTCTGAGATGTTCCGGAGCACCACTAGCAGAGCTGGTCTGCTCCACATCCACACCTGGTGGCCTGCCTTTACAATACACAGTCAGGTCACCCGGGTGTGAGGCGGAGCTGAGTCGTGGGTGCTGTTTGTGTTAAGGCACCCAAAGTCTCACTAGTACAGACCCTTTCCCCTAACTGTGTGTCACATGACTCGTGTACTCTCCTTAAATATATTTGAACACCTCAGAGTATAATCATATAACCTTCCCCACCCCCTTTGTTGAATACCATTACTTTTCAGAGAATTCCTAGTTCTTCTTTATTCATATTCCATTGTTTGTTCATTTATTTGGGTGCAGAGGCAGCTCATCAGTTCAGGCACTGGAGTGGCTGCCCTGCTCGCAGCACTTTGCCCCCCAAACCCTGCTGGTAGTCGCTGACCGTGGGCAGCCACCCCTGAGTTCGCCACTGTAGAGCCAGAATAAAGTCAGAGATCAGGCGCATGGCAATATTGCAATTTGCTGCTATGCACTATTGTGCATGGGAACACTGTCACCACCACCTTTTCTTTCTGGAGCATGCTGGAAAATGTAGTCCAGCAGCTCAAGAGAGCAAAGATGGTGATGACGGGCTTCCCAAATCTCCTGTGTTCAGGATCCGTGCAGATCCTATGTGGCTTGCACGTGGCACAATGTCCCTGCAATGGGCACATGAAGCTCATGCATGAGTGCATACCACATAGCGCACACAGGGAATGGGATCAGCCCCACCATGTGCACGTGCAATAGGGCATAGCAGCAAATTGTGCTATTTCATGTGTGCCTGCACATGTACTTCATGCCAGCCACTGCAGCCGCATTCAGAGGGGCAGTGGAAGCCCGGTCTGGGCTACAAGTGCTCTCCCAAATATCAGCACATGTGTGGAAGGGAGGTAGGTCCCGAGGTGACCCAGAGCAGCCCAAGGATGTGGGGAGCATGGGGCCAGTGAGTCACGTGGTTCTGAAGACACAGTGTATACTCTGGGCATCCGGCAGTGCTGCCTGGATGAAGCATGCACTTTTGTGTCATGGGAAGGGATTGGAGGAGGGCAAGACATGGGTTCCTATGGAGGAAACATAGACCTGGGGAGCTCTTTACCCCCTTCCTTTTTTTAGGAAAAGAGGTGGGAAAGAGAGCAGAAGACACAGCAGCAGCCTGGAACCTGTCTGGGCCAGTTCGGAGGCTGCTGTAACATAGGGTGTTTTCAGATGTTATGAGATCACAGTCAACCAGAGTCAATTCCCTGTGGTGGCTGTGATCACGTACCGTCTGTTGTGGGGAATGGATGTTCCCCCCAGATGTTACCACGGCGGGGAATCACTTACACCATGCGAGCGGCCAAAGCGCTCAGTTCGGAGGCCGCTGCGTGGCGAAGGCGATTTCCTGTTGTGATGAACCCTGCCGTCACTTCTGGATGGTGGCCATGGCCCGGAATCCTTGCAGGGATTCCTGCCCATGGCCAAAGCGGGCGAGCGCTGCAGCCACATTGGCCGCAGCGGCCGCCCGTCTCCCCAGAGGGCAGGCAGCGGGGAGTGTGAAGGGGCGGGGCCGTGCGGCCGCATGTTGCGCCACGCGGCCCCGCCCCCTCTCCGATTCCCCGCCGGGATCCCCCAACACATCTGTTAGGGCGTGACGGGGTCATCCCAGCGGGGGATGAATCTATTGTTTTCGTGACGGGATCAATCGGCCCCGTCACGTCTGAAAACACCCATAGAGTCAACTGGATTTTCTAATTTGGAGAGTAATTTCTGTTTTATTTATTTCATTTATTTTTATTCATATTATTATGTTTTATTCATTTTCCTTCTGAGTTTTGTTGCTGTTTTCTGTGGTAAGCCCCTTTTAATTGTTCCATCTCCTTGAGTAATGTATTTTATTTTATTTTATTTTGGATTTATTTTTTCGTTTGTTTTTTGAGGGGGAGGATATTTGGTTGGATATTTTTAATATACTTTTTGGCTGTACTTAATATATTTTTTATTTTTGGTTTGGATATTGTGTATTGACTGAATATATTTTTTTGGATATATATATCCAATATTAGTGCTGAAACTCGGTCCTCGGAAAACTTCAGAATTCACCGGGGATTCCATTCCCTGGTTCTGAATTTCTAAGTTCTGAAGTTCCAGAAACCAAAGCCAGTCCCTGGAAGACTTCGGAAACCTCGATCAAGTGCTGGTGCCATTGTACGTGTGGCTGGAGTGACCCAGACAGTTGACCCTAGCTTCTCTGAGCTAGGAAATTAAACTTAGTGCCATATTTGATAGGAGGGGGTTTTGGGAGGGGACAGTTGAGTGATGGACAAGTCACAGGACGGGTTTTGATTGGCTGACAGGGCCAAAATAAAAGTGCTTGTACAACCATTCCCCATTCTCTTTTGTGAATTAGACTGTCTTCTACACTTCTGATCTGTAAGTAATTGGCAGGGGGCAGGGGGCCTGGCATGGCATGGCATGGCATGGCATGGCCTGTCCATTGTGGCAATGCTGGGAGATAGGGGTTACTTGTTTCCACCATGCCATGATTATTTTTTTTTTAAAAGTGGGTGCTACAGTGCTGATGCCTGCTGCTTGGTACCATGGAGACCAGAGGGATCTCTGCTTTGCTCCAATTCCCCTTGCCTGAACTATCCACGTTATCAGTGCCACACCAATGCCATGCCTTTTTAAAAAATAAGCGGATATTGCTAGACACGCGTAGCTGAGCTCCTTCCAGACCCGATGCTAAAAGCTGACATTTAAGACTGAATGCCTAAATAACAGCAGAGTATAGCCACATATATCAAAATAAGGAATGAGTCAGGATTAAAAAAAAAGAAGCAGATTCCATGATTGACAAATACTATCTCCTGAGATGCAGTACAAGAAAGGGAGAGACTGTGGCTGTCAAAATGGTGGACGCGGTGCTGAAAGACAAACACGGGAGACCTAGTCTCGCTCTCACAGGTACTGGACATTTTAAAATCAATAAAAGAGGGCTTAACAGTAAACAAGGAGGGAATCTCAGCTATCAAATCAAGTTTGGGAGAATTAAGAATGCAAATGGAAGGGATTACTAAACAAATTGAGGCAGTAGAGCACAGAGTGAGTTAACAGGAGGATCAGGAAAATAATAATGAGCAAAGAGTTACCCACACTGAGGCAGAGATAAAATCACTGCAAGAGAAATGAGAAGATCTAGAAAATAGATCTAGAAGAAACAATTTAAGAAGAATGGGGGTAATGGAAGGCTTAGAAACATCTGGCATGGGGGATCTGGTGCAACGTGTGGTGAAAGAAATTTGGATGGGTCAAAATTATAGGGGATGTTTAAGTTACTGTAGAAGGGAAAATGTAGTGAAAAAAGGAAAATTAAATAAGGACAACAGAGATATGACATTTGGATCAGTCAGAACTTGTATGCAAAAGCAAAGATAGAATCATAAAATCATAATATCACAATATGGGAAAAGGTATAAACAGCTAGAGAGGGTAAAGGACCTTAGTGAGTACTATAAGACACAGAGCAAGATTGACAAACTAAGACATGGCGATGGATAACTTGAAATTAATATAATTTAATGTTTGTGGTTTAAATAACCCAGTAAAACGTAAAAGAGTTTGGCAGTATATAAAACAATTCCGTCCACATATATTCACAATACCGGAGACACATTTAGTAAAACAAGATAATTATAGGTTTAATAAGGTGTATTTTGCAAATTGTACTAAAAAGAAAGCTGGTGTTTTGTGGGGATATCCAAGTCACTCGATATGAAGATAACTGAAATAGAAAGGAACACACAAGCTAGAGTCTTAATACTCAAAGGTCAGCTCGAGCAGTCAAAATACACAATTGCAACACTGTATGCCCCGAATAATAACACATGGGCTTTCCTTTGTGATCTAATCCCTAACTTGACAGAAAAAATTGAGGGAAGGGCAATTTTAAGTGGAGACTAACTCTCCCCTTTCTCCACTCGACCTTTTTACAAAAACAAAATTAAATAAACAGCAAGAGAAAATAGGGCAAATACTGAGGAACATCACTGGAGAGAGATCTGGTGAGCTTTTCACCCCAATGAACACGACTTTACATTTTACTCCAATCCACACAAGATCTCATCTAAAATAGATCATATACTAGTTAATAAAGCTTTGATACCACTGTGTGAAAAAGCTTATATTCAAATCATTCCTTTCTCAGATCCCAATGTGGTAATATTAGAAATCAATACCAAAATGAAAAGAACTGACTCAACACAAGAGTGGAGATTAAAAAATATATATTTGGGTAATAATTGGATTCAACAACAAATACAAACTGAAATCTCACAATATATACAACATAATGACCTGCCAGACACATCTCTCATAGTATTATGGGAAGTCGCCAAAGCTGTCCTTAGAGGGCAATTTATATCTCTGGGTGCCCACCTGAGAAAAGAGAAAAAGGCACAAATTAGTGAAATGTACTTGCAAATAAAACAACTGGCCAAGCAACCAAAAATCAATGCAGAGTGAATAGCTTCGTTAAAAACTCAAATAAATTTGATAGAAACAGAATCCATAATAAATAAACTGAGATACACACAAGCTTTTTATTATGATAAGGCCAATAAAGCAGATAAAGTGTTGACTTGGCTGATTAAGAAAAAGAGACAAAAAACAACTATATCCTTTATTAGAGAAACTCCTGAGTCAGAAATGCTTAGAGGGAAAGATAAGGAACATTGTTTTTGACAATATTATAGAAAAATATATAAATCAAGCGAACCCACACAGGAAAATATAAATAAGTTTGTATCTAAAATTAAAATGCCACAAATAACACAGGGACAAAAAGATTTCCTAAACAAGGTAATTGAGGAAATAAATAAAGGAAGTCATTAAAAAATTACCAAACAACAAAGCGGCTGGCCCGGACGGCTATCCGGCAGAGTTTTATCAAACTTTTCTTTCTAATTTAAGTCCAATATTAACTAGGGTTTACAACACCTTCTTAAAACAACAGGCGATGCCTAAAACATTCTATGAAGCAAATATAATGCTCTGCCCAAAGACAGGGAAAAATACTGAAGTATGTAGTGGGTATCGGCCGATCTCATTAATCAATACAGATGCAAAGATATTTACCAAAATTTTAGTAAATAGATTAATGTTAATTATCCCAGACATGATCAATCCAGATCAGACTGGATTTATTCCGGGCAGGTAAGGTATTGATAATGTAAGGAAAATAATTGACATCACAGCCCACATCAAAAACAAGAAGATCCCAGCTGCAATAATATCCCTGGATGCGGAAAAGGCCTTTGATATGGTGGAGCACCAATTTTTATTTGAAACTATGAGAAGATTGGGAATTGAAGGTCAGTTCCTTCAATGGATACAATTAATATATAAATCTCCAAGTGCTAAAATTATTTTTGAGAGGAAAACCTCAGAGTTAATTAGTTTAACTAGAGGTGAGGTACTAGGCAGGGATGTCCTTTATCTCCACCACTATTTAACATTGCAATAGAGCCTCTTGCAAACGCTATTAGAGCACAGCAACAAATTAAAGGTGTGGAGATACAAAAAACGGAGTATAAACTGCCCATGTATGTGGATGATATGATGTTATGTTTGACTGACCTTCCTTGTTCAGTACCCAATTTGTTAGAAAACATTGAACAATTTGGGAAAGTTTCTGGTTATAAGGTTAATATTGATAGATCTCAAATGTTATTGTTTAATGAAGAAAAGTTAACAGATAAGGAAAGGCAACTTTCTATCCCATTTAAGGTCCAAACAAATAACATTAAATACTTGGTTATTAGTATTGCCAAAAAATGGAAGGAATTGTATAAATTAAACTTTCTACCGCTTCTGGAGGAGATCAAAACCAAGCAGGAAGAATGGAAAAAAGTACAAGTTTCATGGATCGGCAGAACAAATTTAATTAAAATGACTTTGTTACCAAAATTGTTATATACATCGTTTGCTCTGCCGATAAAGGTTCCAAAGGAATACTTTAATAGAATTAATAAAATCATAGCCAAGATAATATGGCAGAGGAAAAAACCACATATTAGAAGAGCTATTATGTACACAACTAAAGAGAAAGGGGGACTCAATATGCCAGATATTAAAATGTATCACTGGGCTTTGGCCCTTCGGGGATCAAAATATGGTATCATAATAACAAGTCTCCAGATTGGATTGAAATTGAAAAAGACTTTTGTTTAACAAACAACTTTACCAAACCAATCTCCTTACTGACGGTCAAATACTTAAGACACAGAAGGGGCTAGAACATCCATTTGTTTTGCAAGCATTGCAAATATGGGAAGTTAGTTTTTAAAAAGCGGAAATATCAAAAGACAAATCTCCATACACACCCATATTTGGTGGATAAGAACAGCGGGAATCTCAACTACCATTAAAAAACATTGGGAGAAAAATGGTCTCAAGTGAGCCTCACACTTATTTGTGGGACAAGAGATATTAACTTTGGACATGATACAGCAAAAAATTGGAAGGAATATAGACTTTATGTTATATGCAAAAATCAAAAACAAGTTTAACAACAGGCTAAGCAAACCCCAATATACAAGAACTGCCCATGATCTAGAAAAAGTTATATATGGAGACTCACTGCAATTGCATGTATTGTCAAGGATTTATAAAATACTACATAAGATGGTCAACTTACCTGATGCCGGATACATTGCCACATGGGAGGAGGACCTACAAACTAAAATAGAAACCAAAGAGATGGAGTTAGTTTGGCAAGTTATGCATAAGCCATCAAAATCACTATCAGTTTTAGAACCACAAATAAAAACGACATACAGAGTGTATCTTACCCCACAGAGACTTCACAGAATGAATGAGCAATACCCACAGATGTGTGGCAGGGCTGCTCGGAAGTGGGTTTGTGGATGCATTGCTGATGGTCATGTACACACATCAAAAACTTCTGGGCGGAGATTTGGCCTCATCTGAACCAGATGGCCCAAACTGTTATCCCATTCCAACCGAAATTAGCTTTGCTGGGAATTTTACCAGAGCTAAATATAATAGAGGAAAGAAAAATGGCATGTCAACAACTTCGATTGGCGGCAATATATACCATAGCATGTAATTGGAAATCAACAAGAAAACCATCTATTAAAAAATGGAAGCAACGACTCTGGCTGACACTCACCATGGA
>QEPC01003426.1:777493-804601 GCA_003113815.1 Sphenodon punctatus
GATCGACTGGTCTGAAAGCCACCCCCACCCCCTGCGCGCGGCTTAGCCAGCAGACACATGCAGGGATGCAGAGCAGGAAATTGAGCTCTGCATCTCTGCACATGTCTGCCGGCAAAGCCGCAGGGGGGTGGGCTTTCAGACTGGCCGATCCCTGCACATATTCTGGCTGTGCATTCCCCCTCGCATCCAGAATATGTGTGGAGGGGGAATGTCTGAAAGTGGCCTCAGTCCAAGTACTTGAATGGCAATCGGATGGATATAGCAATCTGATGCTACTGAGAATTTGGGATCTTGAGGATTTTTTCATGTATTTCTTTTTCTCTTATTTAGTGGCCTGTGAGCTTATAGGAAGGATACTGAAAGTGCCCAAATCTTTGTGTGCCCAACTGCAGCTCTAAACATATAGGGGGAAGCCCTGGCCACAATATAAAGGATGATCCCTATTGATTTGTAGTATATAAAACAATCTAAACTGGCTTAGATAGTTTATTATTTAATATTCTTATGGTGCTTGAAAATAATCTAGGTGTTTTACAGTGTAAGAGGTAAAGTTCCTGCCCCCAAATGCTGACTGTCTATGGATGGAGTGACAATATCATGAAATAGCCAGGTAACTTTTAGGAGTTTAAAAAAGGCAGCAAAGATAGTTCTCTTTCTTCCTTCTCATAGAATCAAAGGGGAGGAAGAGACCTTAAGAATCATCCAGTTGAACCCTCCTGCACTAAGGCAAACTCTGCCACATCTAAACCAGCTCTGGGTGTTTTCAGACATGACATGACACTAACCTCAGTTTAACCACACTTGAACATTTCTTATGCATGTTACAGGGCTGTATTGGTGCTGTATTGGTGCCCTATGCAGCCCTGCAACATGCATAAGAAATGTTCAAGTGTGGTTAAAGTGTGGTAAAACTGGGGTTAGCGTCATGTCTGAAAACACCCCCTGACAAATTTTTATCCCACCTCCTCTAAAAACCTCCAGTGGAAGAAAACACCCCCGACAAATTTTTATCCAGCCGCTTCTAAAAACCTCCAGTGAACAAGATTCCACCACCTCCCTTAGCAATTTGCTCCACTGATAAACTGTTTTACAAGATCTTTCTAATATTTAGCTCAACTTTTCTTTTCAGTGACTTTAAAGCCATGAGATGCAATGTACAATCCAGCCTCCATTGAAGTCAGTGACAAATCTCCCATTGATTTCAATGGAGTGTGGATCAGACCCATTGTTTTTTGTTCTTTCCTCAGTGGCAATGAAGAACAATTCTTCCATGTCATGTTCTAACTTCTCATAACACAGGGTATTTTCAGACGTTACGAGACCATGCTCAACCACATTCAATACCCTGTGGTGGGGAATGGCCTCGTAATGTCTGTTGGGGAACTGGAAGTTCCCCCGCAGATGTTAACCATGGTCAATCATGGCGGGGAATCACATTCACCACGCGATCGGCAGAACCGGCGGGGCCGGCGCCGATTGCGTGGTGAATGTGATTCCCCATTGCAATAAAGGGACCCGTCTCGTCTCGACGGAAACCACAGCCTGGAATCCCCGGCAGGATTCTGGGCCGTGGTCAATTCGGGTGGGCGCTGTGGCTGCATTGGCTGTGGTGCCCACCCATCTCCCCAGGGGGTGGGGGCAGGGGAGCGTGCCAGGGGCAGGGCCGTGCGACCGCACATTGCACCATACGGCACTGCCCCGATTCCCCACCGGGATCAGCCGGCACGTCTGTTGGGGATGGCTTCCATATAAACATGCCACAGCCACATTTCTTCATATATTTGGAAGTAACTAAGAGAGCCTTCTGCGATCAAGCAGTAATGAAAATCCCTCTAATGGTCACATAATTAACTTACAAGCCAAATGAGACAGGCTGGGTAGTCTGTCACGCCTTGGGTAGCCTTACCCCATTCTAGGCAGTCAGGCCATGCGATAGATACAGTGCAGCATGTGGCTGGTGCCTGCCAAATATTCTCCCTGCCCTGGGGCAGGGGAGCAACTAGATGCCATGTGATGCATCCTTCAAACATTTTTGAGGACGTGTTACAAAGCAGCATTACCCTAACTGGAGTAAGGCTGCCCAAGGCAGGGCAATTTGTATGCCCGGGCCATGCTTACCCCGCCACATGGGGAGCATGTGCTGAAGGACCTTGAGCAGCAGGTACTGCCATTACAGCCTATGGTGGAATCTTGGTCGAGCTGGGGGAGAGAGGTCGGGCATGACTGTGTGCCAGCTTGTGTAGCTGGTGCTGTGGCCTAGCCCGGCCATGGTAGTGGCTCCTCGGCTCCTCCACAACCATATGCCTGGCTCCCCGCACTGGCCCCGCAGCATGGTGGCATCGATTGCCCACCACATGGAGGTGCAAGGATTGGGTCATGGCAGCTCAGCTGACTGTACCCAGAGTCTTCAGCACCATCTCTCTGCCTCTGATGTTGCAAGGAAATATCTGCACCATTTTTTCTGATACTATTATTATCCAGAGATGAGTTGTTGGGAGCATCTAGCGGGATGTAGAAACCTATTAGCTGAAGATAAGCTTTGAGCCCCGGTTCCTATGCAGTACCAGAAATGAGATGATTATCTGTGGCTGCTTCTACATGAACACAATTCCAGCATGACATCCCAGAACTGTCAATTTGGGATAACTTTCTACATGATCGTTAATTTTCCAGAATAAAGCACTATTCTGGAATGGCAGTCTGCACACTTATTTCAGTATAGGAGTCACAAGGAGGACAGCATCAATCCCATGGTGCAGCACAGTTGAGTTTCAGCACCTTGGGTAACTCTGACTGACAGGAGAATGCGTCTGCTAGAGCATGAGTCTTGTTATTAATTGTCCAGGGTGTAAATTTCCAGAGGAGATTCTGTACTTGTGTAGAGAGCTAAGACAAAAACAGCAATTCCAAAGTGAACTGGATTCTTACACACACAGCGCAGTTGATCAGAGCCTTCTTCTGCTCTGATTTATGGGAATATAATCAATTGGTGGGGATTCCAGTGCCCTTGGAGATTGTGAATATGTCATCTGCCCCCTGTTTCCATCTGCCCCCTTTCCCCACCCTGGGCAATCTGAGGGTTTGGTGAGAGACCCTAAAGAGGACAGTATCCCTTGGTCGTGGGTGCCTCTCCTGACTGCTGTGTGGGCAGCTGATGTCCACCCAGCGTCATTGCTGTGCGTGTGTCACTTGCTGACATGGGTCCCTGGAGTGGATGGGTATGATTCCCTCTGCTACAGGGTCAGAGTGGATTATGAGGCAGCATGGGTAGCATTCTGACACACCCTCCTCTGTTGTAAATCTTTGCTCATGACATTTTACCACCAGAGACTGCAGAATACCATAGAGATGTTGGTTAGAGGGGGATGTAAACTGTACCAGCAATTACCTATGGCAGGGGGATAGGGGTGTTGATTCTGACAAAAGCGCCTACACAAGCACTATCCCAGTATTATTTTAGTTTGGACTAAATAAAATCTGAAAAATGGTGTTTTATCACTCCAGAATGAAACCAAGAATCAGATTTATTAATACTGGGATATCTGACCACATGAAGACTTAATCCCGGTATTAGAGGCATTTATTCTGGAATAATGCACGTGTAGGAGAAGACTGAATTGATGCCTGCTTCGTTTCAAAGTATGGTCCCTTTGCAGTTGAGGGCTACACTGACAGCCCATTGACAGCCCATCTACAACTACTTGCCAGCTGATAAGCTGTCTGATAGGGGTGTGCATGTCATTTTCATAATTAGAATAATGATAACCAAAATTGTCATTTTTGTTATTGCACTAACGAAAACGACAATGGATAATAACAATGATAACGTAAATGACAATGTCATTATTGTTGTTGTTATTACTGCTGTGGCAGTTGCATTTTGTTTTGAATGGAAATGGAGAGGGGAGGAGGGAGCAGACATCTCAGAGCCCTAAACAGGGTTGAACTCTTGAACTGTGCCTGTGTTGGGAGGGGCGAGCAGCTCAGCAGTATCTGATGGATGTATCGCTGGCCACTGAGCAGTGCAAGCAGACCCCTGCAGTCTCATGGCACTCTATGATTGCTCAATACCTGCTGCCTCCCACAACCAATCAGGGGGGTGGCACTGCAACCCTTTATAATGGGTGGGCCAGGCTTTTTCTCTCTGTTCTTTGAGAGCTCTCTGCTTGTCAGGTTGCGTTTTACAGAACTGTGGTGCTTGCACACAAAAAGTCCTCCCTAGGCTTCATTGTATTAATTCATTTTATTCCTCATACTCTACATTTTACTTTTCCCTTTCCCTGCCCTTCTCCCCCCTGTACATTATATATAGATAGGTAGTATAGATTAGATTAGGTGATGCCCTCCCTGTACCAGGCAACCAGGGAGTGGGTGAAGGAGCCAGGGTAGGTGGGGCAGTTGTGCACGTTACAATGGACATTTAGAGCAACCAAAATGCACAATATGCCTACCTGGCCCTGGCTGTTCACTGGTGGCAGCTGCTGGTGGCAGGAGGATGAGCAGCAGGCAGCAGAGGCAAGGGGGCAGGGTACAGGTGGACCCTGCTTCATGCCCAGGTCATGGATAAGATCCACACTACTGTCAACATAAAGGGAGTCTTGGACACCATGGTGGAGGGGTGGTTAAGGGAAGAAGCACCTTTCACCAAGGGGTTTGTGGTCACTGACAATGCAGCCAACATGAATAGGGCAGTGCAGGATGGCGGCTTCCAGCACATCCCCTGTGCTGCCCACACTCTTCACCTGGTTATGAGGGATGCCCTGGGCCTGAGGGAGAAGGCAGCAGTGCGTAGCAGCAGCCCCCTTACCCTGTTAATGAAGAAGGGCAGGAAGATTACAGGGTACTTTAACAAGAGCATGAAGGGTGGTCACCTCTTGAAGGAGAAGCAGGTGGAGCTGGGTGCGCAGGAGCACTGCCTTGTGCAGGATGTCAGCACCAGGTGGAACTCCACCTACAGCATGATGGAGCATCTGGTGGAGCCGAGGTGTGTCCTGCACAAGGTAGCTTCAGAGGGGGAGATTTGGATGGAAAGGCCACTAGGGCGGGAGGAGTGGACAATGATGGCCCAGGCCGTGCACGTCCTTAAGCTCTTTAAGGACGTGATGGAAAGCCTAAGTGCAGCAACGGCCACCCTGAGCCAGCTAACCCCCCTGGTCTGAAGTCTCATCAGGAGGATGGAAGGATTCCTGAGGGACCAAGATGCGGGGGGGGGGAGGAGGAGGAGCAGCAGCTTTTACCAGAGGTGGTAGCCCAGGTACAAAAGTTGAAGGAGGGGCTGATCAGGCGGTTTGACCCTCTTATACACAAGGAGGTTTACATACTCTCCACCATGCTGGAGCCCAGGGTGAAGGTGAGTGTGGCAGCTTGCACGGCAGACTTCACCCAGAGGAAACATGGTCTGGTGGCAGGGCCAGCCTTAGAAATTGGGGGACCCAGGGCAAACACAAAATGCAGGGGCCCCTGAGCTCCACCCACTTTCCACAGCCTGCCCACTTTCCCATGGCTCCTCCCACTTTCCTGTGGCCCCTCCCATTTTCCAAGGCCCCAACCACTTCCATTTGACAATTAGAGAATTGTCATATAAGTTATTTTTAACTTGTCAGTACAATGTGCTCCAAAGAACATTTAAATCTGGTTTAGATGAAAGGGAGCCCAGGACATAGATATGGTTAAAAGGCAAAGACTCTTATTTAAAACACAGGACGGCATGCACACAATGGATAGGCACAGATTATTCATGGCCTGAACCCTCCTTCCCTTGAGCATGTTCCTATTACACTCCCAACACAGGAGTTCAAACGTAGATCCAACTGATCAAACATAGATCAAACAAACCCCACATGGCCACATGAAAGCAGGGATGAGGAACTGAACCTCAGGCCCAGAGCAGTCAAACACACCATCAGCAAGATTTTGCCAGTGTGACCCCTTTCCAGTTATTGGATTTAAGGATCTCAAGCACCAAAGCACTAAAAATCCAGTTAAACGTATCAAACACGAAACAACTCCCCCACAACCACAGCACCGCCAGCCCCTTCCCAAACCACCCCCAGATGGCCCCACTCTACTCCCAAAGCCCCACAGAGGGGGTGCAGCAGCACAAATGAGCTCATACCAGGAAAGAAGAGGAAGAAGTATTGACTGGGTAGCCCTTACCTCAGCTGCTGCTGGGCCTGGGTCTTCTGGGAGGGCTGAAGGTCAGTCCAAGACTGGCAGGCTTAGATTGCTAGGCAGGAGGGGACAGCAGGAACATTCTGCTGGGCTTCTCTTTGGGCAGGGTAGTGGCTCCCTTTTCCCCTCTAGGAGCCATGGGAGGCAGGGGGAATGGGAGCAGCCATCGGGGGGTGAGAGGGACTAGCCATGGGAGGGGAGTGGGAGAGAGGGAGAAACTCCCTCATGCATGCACACACTCACCCACACATGCAGCCTAACCCTTCTCTCTCTTACACACATCTCTCACTCACACATTCATTCTCTCATACACACTCATTCACTTGCTCTATCTCACACATGCTCTCACCTCTCTCACACATTTAAACTCACCTACATGCTCTCATCTCTCTTTTACTCACACTCCCATTCAAACATACACACACACACAAGCTTTCACCTCTCTCTTTCACTCACACACCCATTCAAATTCATACACATGCTTTCACCCTTCTCTCTCTCTCACACACCCATTCATACTCTCGCACATGCTCTCACCTCTTTCTTTCACGCACACAACCATTCAAGCTCACACACACGCTTTCATCTCTCTCTCTCTCTCTTTCTCACACACACACACACACACACACACACACACACACACACACACACACACATTTAAACAAACACACACACTGACTGTCTCGGGTTGGCCAGATGGCCTGCCCACGCACACACTGCACTGCTTTCTTCAGGTCCCAACTCCAGCCATGTCTCCGCTGCGCCGAATCAAATCTGCCGCTGCTCCCACCTCTGGATCCCATGCCGCTACCACCAGCTGCTGCTCTGTCCAGCTCCTCATTCATCCGACTGAATGGCCATGCTCCCACGATGCAACCACCCATGTTCCCCACCAGCCGGAAAGTGTTCCCACCAGGAAGTTGCATAAAGCAATTTCCTGTGAGAGGAGGTGGGACGTGAGGGAGCAAGGAGTAGAAGCCAGGAGAGGAATGGGTGGGGTCAACCACGTGGGGCCCTGTCAGAGGCCGGGAGGGAGGACTCAGGAGCAGCATGGTGGGTGGGTCAAGTGGAGATGACAGGGCCCTGCACATGACAAGCATGCATGACACTACCACCCTGACACAGCTTGCAGTGTGGGCGGGACTGCAGCCCCCACGTCCATTTAAAAAAAACAAAAAAATCCAGCCTGATCGCAGGGCCATCACCCCCCCCCAGGGGAGGGACACGAGGTGGCCACCCCTAGCCGTCCCACAGTAAGACCGGTCCTGTCTGGTGGAGATGGTGCAGGCAGTCGAGAGGGTCATACAGTGACAGCAACAGCAGGACAGCCAGGAGGGGCAAAGCAGCAGCAGGAGGGTGGAGATGCAGAGCACTCCCAGGAGGAGCAGCAACTCCTTGGACATCAGTTGCCACAAGTGGACCACTCCAGGGCAGACAGTGTTGGCACATGCAATTGGGGAGGAGGTTGGCAGCAGCAGCAGGCAGAGGGAGCAGGAGCCTGACACTGTGGAGCGGGCAGTGGCAAAATACCTCAAGGAGCTGGTGGTGGATCCCAGCAGCAATCCCCTTCTGTACTGGACAGAGAAGGGAAAAATATGGCAGGCCCTGACCAAGGTGGCACAGGAATTAGTGTCCTGTCCACCAACTAGTGTGCCCAGTGAGCAGGTGTTTTCGGTAGTGGGGGACATTGTGAGTCCCCACTGTTCAAGACTGGGCACTGGGTTGGTGGAGCAGGTTCTGTTCCTGAAGGTCAGCCTGCTGCTGCTGATTTTCCCTAACCTGTGAGGGCCCCTTGACCCATAGTGAGGGTAGGGCCACGAGAGAGAGAGAGGGGGGGGGGAACTCCCCACTGCTAGAACAAGAGAGGAGAGAGCCGAAAGAGCATCATCTTCCTGAATAAGCTATCACACTCTACACAGTCCAAGGGTGGAGCACCGCGCAGGTGAAGGTTGCAGTGTTGGAGCAGAGAGCAATTGGACTGAATAGAGGAGGACAGGAGCGGATGGAAAAAGGGTGTATCTTGCAAAAATCTATGTGAATGCTAACTTATTGCCCCTAGCTAATGGAATAAGGGGCAGTTTAAATGCCCCACAGGGGATGCTGGTAGGAGGTTCCCAGGACCTTATATCCCTGAATGAAATGTGAAATGAAATATCAGATATTTGTTCAGTCCGGGCTAGCACTCAGCAGCAGGGAACTCCAATGAGGGAGCTTCTGGCCATATCAGCGATCTGCCCATCCTGGTGGAAGATATGGAGATAGGTCAAGCAGTTAAAGAAATAAGTACCACACCTATCCCTAGTCAGTGTGATGGAGGTAGGGAACAGGAGGGGCTCCCTGCATCTCAGCTGACTTTAAAGGGAGGTGTTAGTGAGGGTGACACTTCTCTGTTAGATCTTGTCTCTCAGGATTATCCCCTGGAAGTAGAAGTAAGGATGAGCCAACCAGCAGTGGTGATTACACAGGAGACTGTTTGTGTTGCAGGGGATGTTGACCCCGGAAAGATGTATGTGGGAAATTCAGGAACCAGTAACCCAGTAGAAACTAGTAAAAATTGGGTTAGGTTCCAAGAATTAGAGATACATGAGGAAGGAAGTTCTGCACTGAGGCACCCATTCCCTCCCCAAGGGACTCCCCAATTAAAATCAGGAATTGGGGTCCAAGCAGAGCTGTATCTGGATACGAAGGGAATAACTTCTCACTCCGGGAAGGAGGACAGGATGGATAAAGTAGCCCCCCCCTCCAATTTCCCCTCGGGGACAGGAGGGGGGGAGGGCTCAGTTGGAGGAGGTGGCCAAAGAGATCACCTTGCTGGAGGACAGTAAGGAATTACCTAATGGTAATGAATGGGAGGGTACAGTTTTGCCAAAAAAATCTAAAGTAGAATGACAATCTGGTTGGGATTCCCCCAGCCTACTAAAGATGATATTGTGGAATGTGGCTGACTGGGGATCCAGAATTTGTAGCCCAGAATGCAAGGCTTTTTTGAGGGGTTATGATGTCATTTTGGTCCAGGAAACATGGCGTAGATATAAAATATCTCTCCCCGGTTTCACGACCTTTTGGCATGACGCTGTTTCACCCCTAGCGAGGGGTAGACCCAGTGAGGGTACAGCCTGCTTGGTGTCCACAGCCTTACTGGTGAAAGCCCATCACCTCGTGGGAGCCATACCGTATGGTTGTGGCTGTCTATTGGTGGCCACACACTGGACTATCATATTGATTTGTGTTTATATTCCCAACTCTATTTATTTTGAGGAACAGATTTGGTTAGATCTGGAAAGTGCCCTGAAGAAGGTCCAAAATCTCTATCCACAGGCCCATGTAGTGTTAGCAGGGGATTTTAATTTCCGGCTAGGTCGGTCAGATATCAGTCTGATCCAATCTGGAGTCTCCTGGGTGAATGAGGATGCCTCAGTACTTATGGATAGGTATTCAAAAGATGCAGGAATTAATAGAAACGGGGTGTTGCTGAGCAGATTACTTTATCGGCTGGATTTACATATGCTTAATGGGTGCTTCTGGAGCGATTATCCTGAGGAGTATACCTACTTGGGAAGTGGGGGATGTAGCACAATAGATTATATCTTGATCTCTGCAAGGTTAATATCTGCAGTTCAGTTCTTCCAGATAGCTGATCAACTGGAGAGTGACCACCTCCCTTGATACTTTCCTTGGAGGGCTTGTTGTCCCATGTCCCGCTCTCCACCTCCCC
Organism: Sphenodon punctatus; assembly: GCA_003113815.1. NCBI lineage: Eukaryota > Metazoa > Chordata > Lepidosauria > Sphenodontia > Sphenodontidae > Sphenodon > Sphenodon punctatus. The sequence continues at coordinate 787,380 of QEPC01003426.1, forward strand.
TGCCGATATCGTCATCGGATGGGGTTTGGTGCGAAAGCGTTGGGAGGAAAACTTGGAAGTTGCTTTGGATGTTGCTCTCAACTCCCAAGTAGGTATGACTTTTTTCTCAGGCTTAGTGGAAGGAGGATCGTCTGAAGGAGCACTTGCCTGCTATCAGAGTCTGACTACTTGGCTGGTCCCCCAGTCAACGACTGGTAGTGGGACTGTGGCACGTCAACTGGGGGGCCTTTCTCAACACTGGTTTGATAAGGAATGTTGGAAGGAAAGGAGGATTCTTAGAGGTCTTTATCGTAAGTTTAAACTCACATCCCAAAATAAACACTTACAGGAGGTTATGTATAAAAGGAGGTATTATAGGAATCTCCTGAAGCAGAAAAGAGAGATATTCAACCAGGAAGCTTGGGAAGCGCTAGATAAGGCAGCTAGATTTTGGAAGATGGTAAGGGGGGTGGGTAGAGAGAGAGTATTTTCTGACAAACACCCTCCACCCCCCATTAAAGCTGAGGTCTGGGAACTTTACTTTGCAGATCTCTTTAGATCCTGCAATTGCCTGTTGTCGCCTTCGATTGTGGACCAACCCTCACTAGAATGGGAACCAGTTTCCTCAGATCTGGTAAAGGAATTAATAATGGGGCTTAGGGTGGATAAAGCTCTGGGGCCGGATTTTATTCTGGCAGATCTTTTGAAATCTGCTATTGATTGGTGGGCGCCAGTTGGCTGCCCTGTTTACCAAAGTTAATGCTTCTGGTATAATTCCAGAGGACTGGGTTCAAGCAACAGTGGTCCTGATTTACAAGAAAGGCTGTAGGTCTGATCCCAGTAATTATAGACCTATAAGCCTCTTAAGTGTTGTGAGCAAGCTATATGCCAGGTATTTGTCCCTGAAGTTAAATGATTGGCTGAAACAGCATGCCATCATAAATGACGCGCAGATTGGCTTCAGGAAGGATAGATCTACCAGTGACCACTGTTTTCTGCTTGCTCATTTAGTGCATAAATATGGAAGGGCCCCTAACACACTTTATGCAGCCTTTATTGATTTGAGGGCTGCATTTGACTCAATTGCTAGAGAGAGACTTTGGTCCAAATTAGCGGCATTGAAACTGGAAGGCAGGCTACTATATTTGATTTATAGCCTGCACAAGAATACCTCTATGAGGGTTAGATTGAATCAACAGGGTGCCCTATCAGCTCAGATTCCAACAGGTCGGGGTGTAAAACAAGGATGCATATTAGCACCAACTCTACATTAATAATGTGTTTGTTGAACTTTCGATGGTGGCGTCCCATGCCCCCCAGATCAATGGCACTGCTATCCCCTGCCTTATGTACGCCGATGATGCCGTTTTGTTGGCCCACTCGCAAGTTGGTTTGAGATGGCTTTTAGCTGCATTTGGCAATTATTGTCAGAACAATTTGCTGACAATTAACTATGGGAAGACCAAGGTGGTGGTTTTTACCCAAGGGAAAATGACATAGACATAAATGGAGGATGGATGGCCAAGACATTGAACAGGTATGAGTCTTTAAATACTTAGGTCTGCTTTTTCAATCCAATGGTGCCTGGAAAATGGAGTGCCAAGCAGTGCTGGAAAGGGCGAGACAATCTATCAGAGCCCTGCTAACCTTTTTTAAAGCAAAGGGTTCATACTCGATATAGCCAGCAATCAAAATCTTTGTGTATAAACTGACCCCGCAAATCCTCTTTGGGGCGCATTTATGGGACTTGAACAGGGTTAAAAGTTTGTAGAGACTCCAAAATGGGTTCCTTAGGGCAGTGCTGATGGTCCCAGAGGAATGAATGTGGTGGCCCTCTCTCTGGAATGTGGCCTCCCCCCTGTTTGCCAGTTAATCTGGAAAGGAGCAATAAATTATTGACTCCGCTTGTTTCTCCAAAAAGCTGCTCCGCTATCGCAGCTGATCTTAAGAGAGGAACCTGTCAATCAATGGGTGGGTGAGGTGGTTAGTAAAATAAGGCACTTGGGATTTGGCTCGGAAATTCTTGCTCCGGTTGGATATAAGAGAGCAAAGAAGTTATTAAGAAATAGATTGATTGATAATACTTTACAAGAGATAATACTTTACAATATAGCCCAGCGGAGCAAAAGGCTTTTTTTCCTGGCTCGGACAAATGCTTTTCCTTCAGCTATGGTGGAGGGAAGATATGATAGTTTCCCCTTGGCGGATCGGTTGTGCCATTGTGGGTTAAAATGTATTGACTCCACCTGCAGTGCATGACCAGAGAGAGAGACAGAGAGGGTCCCTGCTTCTAGAATGAGAGACAGAGAGATGTTCCCGCCCATGCCGTCACCTGCAGTGCATGACCAGAGAGAGAGACAGAGAGGCTCCTCACTGCTAGAATGAGAGAGCGAGAGGGGGTGGGGAGAGAGAGAGAGAGAGACATGCCCACCATGACATGCTTGCTTACCATGCCAATTCCCACTGATGCCTCTGCAACAGCTTCTCTCTTTCTCTCTCTGTCACACCCGCACAGAAACATGCCCTGACTGCTCCACCTAGGGTGCTGTCTGCAAACAAATATAAGCTGTCATTCCAGTGCCAAGAACCATCATCAAGGTTCTGGGGTCATAATTCCACTCACAGGGAGCTGTCATTCCACTGCATCCAGAAGCAGTCACTCCAGTCCCTAGAACCATTGTTAAAGTACCATTGTTAAAGTACCATTGTAAAGAACCATTGTAAAAGGGACATCATTCAACTCCTATGGGCCTCTCTCTCTCTCTCTGACACACCCACACAGACACAAGTCCTGCCCCTCCAGAGGTGCTATCTGCAAGTTGAGACCCTGGCATGTCTCTGGGTTCTGCTGCTGTTCGTGCCTGACTGCCCACCAGTGCCCACCTGTCCACCAGCCTACTCCTCCACTGCCACCCACTGAGGCCGCTGAAAGAGCCCCTCTCTCTGACAGACCCAGAAATAAGACACACGCAAATCCTGCCCTTCCTGGTGTGCTGTCTGCTGGTTGAGACCCTAGCATGTCTTTGGGGGACTGCTGCTGTTGCTTGTGCCTGACTGCCCACAGGCGCCCGTCCACCTGCCCCCCTTGCCAGCCTACTCCTCTGCTCCCATCTGCTGATGCCCACTGTGGCTGCTAAAAGAGTTCCTCTGTCCACCAGAACCCGCCGCCTTCTACCCGCTTCCAGAGAGTCTCTCTCTCTCTGGCACACCCACATAGAAACAAGTCAAAATCGGCTGGTAAAATATAACAAAAACATTTACTAAACAAAGTATTTTAACTATGATAACAGAAAACTATATAACAAAGAGAAATAACTATTTATAAAACATTCAGTCTTCCTCCGCATCCACCCCTGAAACACAAGGAGGAGATTGGAGAGGGCTGCCCACAAGATACCAGAGGGAAGAAATTGGGACCTCTGTCCCATACCTCCTCACCACTTCAAGGGTCCCCTCCATCATTCCCTTCCACCCCACCATTGTCTTGTGAAAGGACTCCAAAGACTCCTTTTCTGTGGTCACATATTCAGCAACTGCCCACGACTGGATTTCTCTTCCCTCCGCTGCCCGGTAGCGGGTGATGATGTAATCCTCTGCCTTCCTCAAGAAAGCAGAGAATTCTGCCTCCAAGTGCTGCCTCTGTGCCCTGAGGGAGTGTCAGGGGGTGGCACTCACGGTGCCTCGGGGTACCCCTACCTGGGTCCCTGTCGGCTGCCTCTGGGGGGCTGCCCGCTGCTGGTTCCCCAGAGCCGCTTGCATCCTCGATTGCTGGGCAACCGATCCATCCAGCAGCGACATGCCCGCACTTCCGGGTGCAGTGTGGAGCATGGGGTTGGAGCCGGAGCTGTTGTGGCATTCCGCACGGCTCCGGGCACATCAGAGGGCGGGGCCTTAAGGATAAGAAGCCGGCGCTGTCAGCAGTGCAGCACCGGTAAACAGAGTGAGAGGCTGGCCCCTGCCTGAGAGATAAGTGTTCCTTGCTTGTATTTTGCATGCTTTGTGTCTGTACTCATGTGTAGTGTTCCCTGTGCTTGTTTTATTACTAGAGTGTGACTGAGTCCTGGTTAACTTCCCTCCCTTGGGTTTAGCGAGTAGGTGTGGAAAAGGGTGGTGGGTGTGCACTTGGGTGTCCCCCCACCCTCCCACCCCACCCCGTTGGGGGGTCCTTCCCTGTCCAGCGTGTGTGGTCCTCCTACTTCCTCCATTGTGACACTAGGCCCCTGCCTCCCTTCCCGCACCTTGTTACACGGCCTTCCCCGGACCCCCCTTCCTGCGCAAACATGCGTGAGTGGGATTCGTTAGGGAAAATAATAGGCTTTGGCCTTCTACCTTGCTCTGTGCCCAATGATGATAAAGGCCTAGTCTCTTTGAGACTTCAAGGGCCCACTTACTATCCTGATGGGCATTTATTCAAGTTCTCTACTGGTCAGAGCTTGGTTACATCTTGGTTGAGTGAGAGTGCATGGATGAGTGGTGGACCCTTCTCCCTTCCCCCACTGTCAGAATTATCGTCACCAAAACTCCCTTCTGGCTTTGGGTGGTGGGATACCCCCGGACAGACATACAAACCACCACAGTCCCTGATGCCGGAGCCCTCGCACAGTTTTCACCAGCCAGGACGGGCATGGATCTTGCTCACAAGTAGTGGCATGAACAGATCCCAACAAGGACTCCACATCAGCATGCGCCACCATCTGAAACTGATCCCACAAAACAAGACAGGTCAGGGCATCCATAGCCCCAAGATGATCCTCTGCGATAACTGCGGAACTGAAACGTGGCGGATGTGAGTGATCTTATCTACAAAATACTCAATAAACTGGTCACAGCGGTCAATGGATTGCTCCAGGTCCAGGCAGAGACAGGCAGGACTGACCAAACCTTTCACCACCTGGTAAAGCTCCGCTGGATGTGACTTTGCAGATGCAATAAGGGCAGCAAAGAACTGCTTCTTTGCTGCCTGCACCGCCACAGCATAGGCCTTTAAATTTCTCTTATGCTGCAATCGATCATACTGGTCGCGAGTGCGGTGCCACCGTCACTCTAACTGTCCCCTCTCCTGCTTCAAACACCACAGGCCCTCAGTAAACCAAGGAGACCTGCGGGAGACTCGAGAGGGCAGCAGACGCCTGGGAGCCACTCTGTCAATGGTCTCTGCCAACAAGGTGTTCCAGAAGGCTACGAGATCATCATCAGAGCGGGTGTCAAGATCCGGGGGAAACTCCCGCAGAGCATTCCGGAGCATATGAAGTGCGGGCGCTCCTCGACTCTAGGTACTGTAGGGGTAGATTATATTATCTCCTAGATTGGGTGGGATACGGCCCAGAGGACCGGTCCTGGGAGCCCGCTTCACAAGTCTTGGCAGCCTCGTTTGTGCGCCTCTTTCACCTCTGTCACCCTGGTCGCCCATGCCCATCCTGGGGCCCTGGCCGGGGAGCTTGGCAGGGGTGGAGGTGCTGTCAGGGGGCGGCACTCACAGCACATCAGGGTCCCCCTACCTGGGCTCCTGTCGGCCGCCCCTGGGCGGGCTGCCCGCCGCTGGTTCCCAGGAGCCACTTGCATCCTCGGTTGCTAGGGCAACTGATCTGCCCAGCAGCGATGTGCCCGCACTTCCAGGTGCGATGCAGAGCACAGGGTTGGAGCTGGAGCCATTGCGGTGTTCCACACGGCTTCGGGCACATCAGGGGGCGAGACCTCAAGGATGAGAAGCTGGCGCTGTCATCAGTACAGCACCGGAAAGCAGAGTGAGAGGCTGGTCCCCGCCTGAGAGATAAGTGTTCCTTGCTTGTATTTTGCATGCTTTGTGTCTGTACTCGTGTGTAGTGTTCCCTGTGCTTGTGTTATTACTAGAGTGTATATTGTGGTGTGACTGAGTTCTGGTTACCTTCCCACCCTTGGGTTTTGCGAGTAGGTGTGGAAGAGGGTGGTTGGTGTGCGCTTGGGTGTCCTACCTCTCCCCCCCGTTTGGGGCTCCTTCCCCGTCCAGCATGTGTGGTCCTCCTACTCCCTCCTTTGTGGGGGCAGGGGGGGACCAGGTTTCCCCTCCCTCCAGGCTGCGTGGGTGGACAGGGCACTGGAGCTCACCTCCCCCCCCCCCCCTGAACAGCCTACTAAAAAATTTTTTAAAAAAAAAAAACCACCCCAAGGATCACCCTACCTTGTGGTGCTAGGGCTCCAGTCCCGGGCCCCGCAGAAGTGGCAGTGGGTTCAGCTCCAGCTGCGGAGCGCTTCAGGCCTCTACTAGGCCTTCCTTGTCAGTTGACTGGGTCAGGTGACCCAGAAGGCCTAAGAGAGGCCTGAAGTGCTCCGCAACACCACCGGAGCCTGCCCCGCTGCCACCACCAGACCCGGGGCCGGAGACTGACCTACCTGGTGGTGCCGGAACTCTGGCCCCGGGTTCAGTGGTGGCATCAGGGCCAGCTCCAGCAGCGGCAGTGGAGCGCTTAAGGCCCCTACTAGGTCTTCCGGGTCACCTGACCCGGTCACCTGATCCGGAAGGCCTAGTAGAGGCCTGAAGCACTCCGCAGCACTGCTGGAGCGTTTTAAAAAAAAATTCAGTAAGCTGCTCAGGGTGGGGGGGAGGTGAGCTCCGGCGCCCTTCTGCCCGAGCAGCCTGAAGGGAGGGGAAACTGGGTTCCCCCCTTCCCCCACCTCCTGCCCAAATAGGTTTGGAACCCAAACTTTGTTCAGGCGGTCCGGGCGGGGGGTTGTTCAGGTTTGGGGGGTTCGTGGACAGGCCGAACACCCCGAGTTCGGGCCGAACCCCAATCCCCCGAACCGCGTTTGCACATCCCTAATGATTCACCCTCTCTAAAGCAAGAACACATAGCACCTGCATAACATGATGCAATCATGTGATGCCTCCAGTCCTTCCTCCCAGCCCAATACCCCAGTCTCCCACTTCAACTGGATAGATGTTGCCAACTGCTGCCTCCTAACCTCTTTCCCTGTCTCCCACTACATCCTCCATCTGGGGCATGCTGTATGCAGGTTGAGACCCTGAAGTGTCTTGGGGTGCTGCTGCCACTCATGCTTGACTGCTGCCAACCCACCGCACACCTGCCAGTTCACTCTAGAAGTATTCAAACTTCTACCATCCCTCATCAAAGTTCTATGGAACAATAAATAAATAAATTTTACAAACCTGGCACTGGCAGTGGCACCTTTGCTGCTGTCTTCTTCTTCAGGAGAGGATCCCACCTCCACCACCTCGCTGGATGGTCCAGCCTCCTCGACCTCCACCTTCACATTCTTCATCTGTGCCTTCCTGCCTGCCATCCTCTTAGCTCACGCAACACAACACAACACAACACAACATGCAGAAGACATTCAAACCCTAGGCCACACACACTAGCCACACACACACAGTCAGTCAACCACACACCACACCAGACACAGCACAGCCTATCAAATATCAGCTTATCAAGTATTGTTACCCGTATCGCAAGATCTTTTGGTAATGCTTTTGGTATCGTTAACTGTATCACGAGAACTTCATTTGCACATGGGAATAGATACCGATAACGATAATAACAACAATAATTATGAAAACTACACTGTAACGAAAACAACATTTTTAATAACGATAATGATAGCGAAAAATGAAAATGACATGGAGGCCTGGTGCACACCCCTACTGCCTGATAATCCAACCTGAACTGATGCATGACCAGAATGATGGCTCCCACCACTGCTCAGGTAGGTCTGTGGTGGCAGTGAGAGCGATCACTTCTGAAAACACCCACAGTAGAGTTAATCCAGTCTCCTTGGCTTCAGGGGTCCTCATTACTCTGTTCAAAACAGTTACATGGGAGGAGGATGTCAAACTGCCTCATCTCAGAACTGGCGTCACCCCTGGACCCAGTTCAGGGCATCCTGTTCTTGGATAGTCTCAAGAAAAGAAAACACTAACTAGCAGCCATTGTGGTATTAGCCATTGTGATATCAGCATGGCTAGACTGAAGGGTACATGTGGAGACCTGACATGCTTAATTAAAAAAAAAACAAAGCTGTGTACACAGGGCTTACTTAGGCGGGGAGTGAGGGGCTTGCCAGAGCTCAGCCCCAGCAGTTAAATTCAAGGGGGGGTGGATAAGCCCTGGGAAATGTTCCCAGTAGAAGTGTGCTTCCCAAAATGTGAAAGACCAAGAATACACTGCTATAGGTCTCTGGGGGCTGGAAATGAAAGTCAGAAAAAAATTGTAGGTTTTATTTGGTTTTTACTAGTGACTTTCTTGTCCTACCCCCTGTACTGGCCGTAATGTAGATTAAATCACAAGAGCTCCTGTTTTCTATTCAGCAGTAGAGAGGCAGGCTAGTCCAGTGTTTGGGTTGTTACCTGGAGAATAGGGTTCCTTTGCCTGTTCTGAGAAGCTCTCAGGTGGGAGGCGTAGCTTCTGGGGCAGGTGGTGTGGCTCCTTGAACTGGTTTGGGCCCCAGAAATTCATTTTTTAAACCAATTAAGCAGTGTGTTCACATATATGTATATTTGTGTTCATATATCTTTGGACCTACTGCGTTATTTCTTCTTAGATCAGGAATGGGGAACCAGTGGCCCATGGGCCCAATATGGCCTGCAGCTGCCAGCCAGTTTCAATTGACCCCTTTCCAGTTCTTGGATCAGCCCAGAGATCCAACCAACTGCTATTTCTTGATCAGTCAATCAATGGTGAAAATTTCCCCCTTTATTTGTACAACACTTATGATCAGATGGAGGCCTGGGAGCTGTGAACAATTAAATTAAATTAAAGGGCATCTTTGGCTGCAAATGGAAGCCAGTCCAATCTACCTATGTGGAAGGATATTAGTGATTGTGGCAGGGTGTTGCCATAAGAACCTGCAGGCGTAACTTTATTAGAGGTTAAACATCCTAGACACACCTGGCAGTAAGCTTCATTTGCTCCACTTGATCAGAGGATTTATAAAACTGAGCTGAAAGGTCAAACAAGAGACCATTAGGGAAGGAACCAGGAAGGAAGGAGCTCTACTCTCCTGCCCAGAGTGGAAAAGCTGGGACCCCCAGTAAGAGGCTTGACTCTCAGGGCCTGGGATGACTGGGATCCTGGGTGGGAGGGCGGCACCTTACACAGAAGAAAGGAGCCAAAAAAGAAGCCCAGGGGTTGGGTGTTTTCAGATGTTACGAGATCAGTCAACCAGTCAATTTCCTGTGGTGGCTGTGATCACGGCACGTCTGTTGGGGGGAACGGATGTTCCCCCCAGATGTTACCATGGCGGGGAATCACATTCGCCACGCGTTGTGCCGCGCGGCCCCGGCCCCTCCCCGATTCCCCACCGGGATCCCCCGACACGTCTGTTAGGGCCTGACGGGGTTGTCCTTGCGGGGGATGAATACATTGATTTTGTGACGGGGCCAACCAGCCCGTCATGTCTGAAAACACCCGTTGTTAGCCTGAAGATGGGCTCACCTCAGGAGAGAAGGAAATGGATTGTAGAACCTGTATGATATTTGGAAGTGTGTTATGCACCTAGTACATTTGCACCAAAAGATACACTGAATCTGCAACTCATTGGCTGGAAAAGGTAGGAGGAATGTGACAGTGGTCTGGCAGTTCCAAGTGGGGCCTGAAAGATACAACTTTAGGATGTTGGAAGATCCTGAGAAGTAAAGATGATAGTCTTCTCACAAAGTTGGGTGACAAAATTCACCCAATCATTTTTTTTTACATTCAAAATACAGTTCAGAATATGGTTTGTACTACCACCCCTGCCCCTTCTAGGGTAGCGATCAATGCACATTTTTAAGGAACACTTATGAAAAATGCATGTTGCAGAGCCTGTAACATGCATTTTTTGTAAGTGTTCTTTAAAAATGTGCATAGGTGAAAACCCTAGCCCCCTTCCCTTACAACCTACAGTCAAGGGGCTATGGGGATTCCTTGGCCAGTATCCGTGAGAAGCAGCAGAGGAAGGTGACTTCCTACAGAAATTTGTCAGGGAAAGAGCTAGCCAGTTCAAGATAGACACTCTGACTTTGCCTGGAGCCAGCACATACAATTACAGTAATTAAATTGTACAATAAATTAGCCACTTCTTAATAATTAGAACTGAACCAAATGTTTCTAAACATATGGTGTGGAGATTTTCAAAAGTCTTTTTGGAGTCAGTGGTAAAATGTCCATTGATTTAAAAGTGAGGCTGATCCCACTCATTCTGTGCAAACAATGAAACTAATAATAGTTTATGGGGGTGGGGAGGGAATCTGTTTAAAACAATGAGAAACCATTGACTGTCCCCATCATGGGTCTAGTGTGTAATATAATAGCATACAGGATGGCATCTTACAAGGTTTGCAAGCAAACACAACAGCCACCAGTGGAAAAGAAGGAGGCACATTATTTTTCTTGAATACAGGGTGTATAAAATTAATTCTCAATCAACCAAGATGTGTCTCAAGTGACTCGTATGTTTTCTGAACACACAAATGGCAAATTGGTCATAGGTATTCTGTTTAACTAATAGGCTTGAAAGCTTTTCTATGGAAGCTCAGGCATGCCCAATTTTGGCTTAACTGCTATTTTTAATCGTCATCCTACAGAAAATGGATGAGTGGCCCACCTAGCCTATCAGATGAGCTTTGGCCCATCGCCATCTAGTGGTTAAATACAGGCATTCCTCTTTCTTTTCTCCCACTGACAAATTACAAACATGGCCGACAGCCAGCTAAGTTTGTGTTTGATGTTCTTGGCATTGTTTGGGGATGTTTGTAGTTAGTGAAGTGAAAAGAAGCCAGTGAATTGGCTCTGATGTGTTTCACCACCAATATGTTTCTCATTACACCCCACCCCCACCCCAGTAAATACAGCATACTATGAGCAGTGTTGTATAGGAGATATAATGAGGATGAGGTTGATTTAGATAGAAGCTAGGATATATCAGCCAAATGGAAGAGAAAGGTGTTAGCTCAGAAATCTCTGTCAGGAGAGGGGAGTGCATCTGTAGCTGTTATCAAAGGTATCTGGGGCAATGCGATTTTGATAGTCCTGAACAATGCATCGGCAGAATCAGTGAATTGTAGATTTGGAAGGAACCTCAAGAATCATCTAGTCTAATCCCTTGCTCCAAACCAGGATGTCATCTACCTCCAGCAGCATCACAGACAGAAGGTCAGTAGATATCTTTCCCAGACAGTTCTAGAATCCTATTAGCTCCAAGGGCAGACCAATCTGACTGGACCACCTCCCCAATAGGCAGAAGAAGGTAATGATTGAGCCATGACAACAGTATTTTTAACCCACCCTCCACCTCTATAGTCAGAACTCCCTGTTTCCAAGCTGGGACAGAATATTAAGTCCAAATATTAAGTCCAAAGTGTGTCCCATGCATTGGGCAGAGAGATTTTCTGGGATAGACCCATGGTTTTTATGGAGGCTATAAAGTACCACTGCGTAGCCTTAAAAGATTGGCCTTGGTGTGTATGTTAAAATCAAACAAGACAATAAATCTGGGATTGTCTGCTGCACAACCACTGAGAGCAACTTAGCTAGCTCTGCCAGGAAGTCTGCTGTGCAGTGAAGTGGCCAGTACACTAACCTATGGGATTTGAATACAAAGTGGACAAATTAGGACAATATATTGGACAAATTAGGCACCAGAAATTTTAAATGTGCCAGGTTTTCTTTACAGATCACCACCACTCCATCTCCCTTACCTCCAATCTGAGGCTGATGCATAGGGGTGTGCATGTTGTTTTCGTTATTACAATAATGAAAATTGTCATTATCGTTATTGCAATAACGAAAATGACAACCAAGAATACAAAAAACAATGACCAAGAATACTGATAATGGTAACGAAATATCGATATCAATACCAATATTGATACCAATAACAATATCGATACCAAAAACAATACCAAAAACAATACCAAAAATGATAACAAAAATGATAGGAAACAAAAACGACAATGTATAATGACATTGTCGTTATTATTGGTGCTGTGGCAGTTGGGTTTTGAAGGGAAATTGTAGAAAGTAGAGGAGGGAGCAGACATCTCGGAGTCTTAACAGGGTTGAACTCTTGAACTGTGCCTGTGTCAGGAGGGGCGAGTAGCTCAGTAATATCTGATGGATGTATCCCTGGCCAATGAGCAGCACAAGCAGGCCCCAGCAGTCTCATGGGACTCTGTGATTGCTCAATGCCTGCTGTCTCCCACAACAAATCAGGGCAGCTCTGAGGGAGGGCACTGCAACCCTTTAAAATGGGAAGGCCAGACTTTTTCTCTCCATTGTGTGAGAGCTCTGCTTGGCAGGTTGCGTTTACAAAACTGTGGTGCTTGTACATAAAAAATCCTCCCTAGTCCTCATTGTATTATTTATTTATTTGTTTATTTATTTACTTATTTATTTATTAGATATTCCCACCAATACCTTTCCTTCCTCATACCCTACATTTTACCTTCTCCCTTTCCTTGCCCTTCTCCCCCCTGTACATTATATAGAGATAGGTAGTATAGATTAGATATAGATATATATTATAGACATATAGATTAGAATAGTTATATAGATAATGGATTAGATAACAGATAGCTTTCCTTTCCCCTTCCCTTGTCTCCCTTAGAGTTAGATAAATATTAGTTATGCACAGGAATCAATAATGATACTGATACCAAAAATAAAATCTCTCTTTGAAATGGTACCGATATCAATAATGATAACGAATATTGATACTGATATCGATAACAAAAACTATATTAAAAACGATACCAAAAATGATAAAAATTATACCAAGAATGATAACAAAAATGACAACGAAAACAAAAATGACATTGTCGTTAATAACAATAACAAAAATGACATATTTGAACAACGAAAACAAAAATGAAAATTACATGGGAGCCTGGTGCACACCCCTATGGATGACCCAGGCGGCACCATTGTAGCAATGTCTCATCTAGCCAGGTCTCCATAATAAATGCAGGGTCAGAAGAGATAATTGATGTTTTTTCTTCATTGACCTTGCATAAAACAGCAGCAACAACAGATCAGGCTCTCCATTGGATTTGACCCCAACTTATCCTGAGACAGGAACTTAGAGGGAGGGAGCAATAGGGTTTGCTGTCCTCTGTACCCAAGTGACATTTCCGCTGCCCCCTGCCATATCTTCCCCTACCCACCACGACCCCAACAGATGCAGGCTGCCCACCACCTCTGCACCCCAATCCCAAAATGCCTCAACCCTCTGGCACCTGGTTATGGTTACAGTTTGACACACACACATACACCTAGGGCTGAAAATCCCAAAAAGGTCCAACAGGAAGGGCAGATGGAGGGTATTTCTCAAGCAAGCAGGTGGGGACAAACCCCATCCCTTCTCACACACTCCTTTGCCTCTCATGCAAGGGAATCCCTTCCTCCTACTTTCTCCCCCATTTTTAACTCAGAAGAGTCCCTTACCCCAAATTCCATTCATCCCCAGGCTTGTACCCACTCTTCTCCCATAACACAACTTCGCATACAAAGTCACATCTGCAGTGCCTCTGCCTTTGTCACCAATGAATGGCAATGCCAAAAGGCACCCCTGGGCAGCAGCGCCAAACCATCTACCCCCAGGATATCCTGTAGGCCTTGTGTAGGCTGATGGAGTCCTTGGCTGCTGCCTCTGTTGTGTCGCCATCAGATTCTAAATTGATGGGCCCCACCTCTCCCCTTCCACTGAAAGCAACTCCCGGGGTGGGGGTGGAGGAGGACTTGGGACAAAGACAGATAGTCTGGAATCAAATGTTTTTGAGTGCTCAGTCACAACCTCGGACCAAATCCAGTTTTTTTAAATACACTGGAATTGGAACTGGAATTAAAGCTCAGTTTCCTTGGAGCATTTGCACAACAAATCCTGCCACTACCTTGCATTACTTATTTGTTCTACTTGTGTTCCAACCCTTTGAGTTTCACAGTAAGTTTCAAATCCAGGTGGAAAGTCATGAAAAAACCAAAGTGGCTTTCTGCTTTGTGCCTAAAGACAGATTCACAAACAAGGGCTCGATGGAAGTTTTGCCATTTATTGGGAGCAGGATTGAGGCTTGTTGTTTTACAAAACAGACTGGAAAATGTGTCAAATCCAAACACAGAGAGCACAAACCTGTCTAACTGACATCAATGGCAAAAGTTCCATAGAATGTAATGGGACAGGATTTCACTGAGGATCTAAACAAAATAACTTTTGGGGACTGTTTGGATTTGTGAGAATTAAGAAGTGAAAAGTATCCTTCTTACAGTACTATTAGTAACTGCTGTAACAGCATACTAGTATCAAGGAGCACTAATCAGCTGCATTCTGTATGCTCTCTTGGAGATATTTGAACATATAGAGCTATAAATGTTTAGGGGGAGGCTCCTGTGACCAACAAGGGTAACTACAAAATTACAAGAAGAAACAAAGTAAAAATTTTAAACATCACTGGATTTTGTCCTTGTCTGCAAATCACAGAGCCATTAGCAAGTGATGAACTGGTTTAGAAGGGAAAAAATAATTTTTGTATCCTAATTTGTGTATTGTTTGGGTAAAGACGAACCATACAGTATTTTGCTTGGATAGCTGTAACTATTTGGCATACAAGAAAACATTGCCTTATTATTTTTAATAGGAAGAATTCAACATAAACCTTTTTTTCATCAAGTTGAGGAGGTGATGTCATGTACGAAGGAGCTAGTTACTCAAAATAAATCACAAACAATTCTTTTTTGGCTGACTAGTATGTGTATCAGATGCGCAACTGAGCATGTCTGGGACAAAATGGCTTACTGCCATAGGAGTTGGAGTCAAAAACTCTTTGAGGGTATATACATCACACAAACAGTTATGCAAGCAGCCGGACATTTCCTACATACCTTTTAAAAACAGAGGGCACAATCCAGCTGCATTGAAGTCAATGGGAGTTTAGCCATTGACTACAATAGGAGCTGGATTGTACCCAGAATCTTCCTAGATTTGTAGCAGTTCATTTTAGGTCACAAAAGAAAATTAAGGGTCTGGCCATTACCAATTGAAGAGAATGGGAGTTTTTCTATCTTATTTCATCTGAAGCAAGGCTGAGTCCTTGACTCACATGATCTTAAAATGGAATTCATTGTCACCTCTCTACACCTCATTTCTAGACTGTATTTCTTTACACCTCAGCCCTGCAAACACACCTGGGGGTAATTCTTTCCTCTATTTTACCAAACTTAGTTGTACTACTGATTATTGCTGTTTTGTAATAATAATAATTAATAACAATAACAATAACAATAACAATAACAATAACAATAACAATAACAATAATAATAATAATAATAATAATAATAATAATAATAACATTTATTTACAGTGACAGCCAAATATGACTCTTTTGTAAAACAGATGGAGACAAAGTAGTTCAGATGATATCATTTATTGGATCAACTTCTGTTGGTGAGAATGTACAACCTTTTGAACCAAACAGGGTTCTTCATCAGGCTACAGGCAAACTGACTTGTCTGTAGCCCAATAAAGAGCCTCGTGTGGCTCGAAAGCTTGCACATTTTCACCAATGGAACTTGGTCCAATAAAAGATATCATCTGAACTACTTTGGTTAAAAACAGAAGTGATGACCTTGTGGGGGTGGACCGACCCAGGCCAGGAAGCCGCTGGGCTGGGAAGCTGCTGCAGACATAGTCTGCATGGGCTGCAGAACAAATGTTTCTGTGGCCAAGGCCTGGGAAAGGTGGGGAAAACTACCAATGTGCTGCGCCTGGCCCCCTACCCCCTGCCCTACACCATGATGGGCAGCTATAGCGGCCAATGACAAGCAGCCATGGTGGACCCATCCCAGGCCATGTCTGCCAGCTGAAACAGACGTGATAGCTCACTGTTGTCTGCTTTGGCATGTCTTAGCCTGGTCTGTGACTTTTGAAGTTTCCCAAGGTCAAAACCCGGGCTAGTCACAAACACAGCTCCGGGCAGTCCCAGGCCAACATCTGGTGGCACCTTCACAGACATGCAGGTGAGGTCCAGGACCAAAGCAGGCACTGCCCAGACAGGATATCTATTCCCTGCCTCTAAGATTACTCTTCTAATGAAATGAACTGAGCAGGAAGGAGGATGAGGTTACAATGTTACCAGCATAGTTTTGTGTAAACTTGCCATGCACATCATTCACAGGGCCAGATTAACGCATGAGGTTTTCCAAACTGAAGCCCAGAGCCTTGGATTTTGAGGGACCATCAAAAAATACCTTTCACATTGGACACTCACTCTCCCACTTTATCTCTCTCCCTCTATCCCTCTCTGATGGATTTGGAGAGTCTCTCTCTCCTCTTCCCTTCCTTCCTGTCTCTATATCTCCCCCAACCCCAGTGTCAAGAGTTTTTTTCTCTCTGTGGACACTTTCCCATGTTACTTACTGTGCATGATTTGTCTCTGGGAAAGAATCCAGAAGGCAAAGGGTTTGTAATGTTGGACCGCCTTCTCACCCATTACCCCCTATTTTTGCCAGCGATCCTGCAGGACATTGCAGAACTGAATTTCCTGACTCTGCAGTCCCCTGTAGGATCATCAGCAACAAGTGTACTTGCATCTGGAGAGCTGTCCCACTGCCTGCACTGCCTGGGTAGGACAGGGAGCTAAACAAACAGGTGGACAGCACTGGCCCCGCCCTGCTCCCCTGGTCCCCATAACCCACCATGACAGACAGCCATGGAGACCTGCCTAGTGCTCAGGCATGGCAGTTCCTTCCCCGAGACAGGTGTGGTGGAGCTGAACACATGTGCTAGCTCATGTTGGTCTGCATGGGTGTCCCTTAACCTGGGCTACATCCTTGGAGATCTTCTGAGGACACAGCCCAGGCTACCACCCTGGGACAATCCAAGGTTAAAAACTTGCTGCATGTAAGCAGGTGTGCCGGTAGTTCCTGGGCCACAGTAGGCCAAAGCAGGCCACCCTCACATCTCTTTTTACCCAAAGACATTGCACTAATTTTATGCCCCCTGTGACTGTGCCCAGTAGTTTAAAATTGTACATTGTGAACCTGAAAATATACCTGAAAATTACTATATGGACATTTAAAGCCTAGCAACAGTGACCAAGACTAGTGGGGGTTTTTTTGCTTCAGATTTTAATTTTAATTTTAATTAATTTATTTTTTAAAAACTTGCTATCCCACCCTTTCTGCCACAGGCAGCTCTGGGCCACTTACAGTAAAACAAAATAAAACAACATTATCAAAGCTAAAACACCACATAAAATGGAGGATAAAAATATACCTCATCAC